>ONZH01011031.1:0-51417 GCA_900303285.1 Rhinella marina | reverse complement strand
GACTCCAACTCAGTTGACAAAACAGATTTTACTAAGTATTACGTTTGTAGGAAGAAATACCCCAGCATATATACAAACACTCAGCTAGAGGCGAGGCATTGTGTTACACAACGGTTCTCTATCAGTGTGCGCCCAGGCTTCTCCACCCGTTTTGCTATCTGCAGTTACAGTAACCCAGCAGCTATACCTTTAATACCCTAATCTCCACAAACATTCTGTAAGTGCGTTCAGGACACGGCGGCGGTATAACACAAACGCTTACAAACTTAACCAATCAAACACTAAACCTCAGAAAGAGTATAACTAGTTGTTTGCCACAGTAAACCCCACTTCTGTAGCAAGGTAGCTTGCAGCCTGCAAACCACCTGTCTAATCTTCAGGCTTTTACCCAGTAGCTACTGAATTAGCGCCAATAACATAATGCGGTGCGTGCACGGTTACCCACTGTGTCTGCACAGTGGGCCTCAGTTCTTTCACTGACCCGGGTCCGTTGGGTACCTTAACCTTCAGAAGTATCTGGTAGAGGATCTCATCCGGCAACCACGCAGTCTCACTGACGCTTCCACTTGTCCTCTCAGCAGGGCTCCTGATGGTAGTTCTTCTAGTCTGTAATATTGCAACAGTCTCACTAGTGGATCACACTAGGAAACACAGACATTAGCTCTTTCTCCTCTGACTCTTTGCAGCACTCTCAAGATGGCTGCCACACACTTCTCCAGTATGAAGCTCCACCTCTGCCGAACAGGATCTCTTGGTCATTGTTCCAGGGAGCTATAGTCTTTCCTGTGGTAAACAGTGACATCTTGTGGCCAAAAATGAAATGTCAGTTTAATAACAACTATATTTACAGGAACAGGTGGATTCACAGAATGGAGGCTGTTCCACCACCTTACAGGAAAGCATAACGGATCCGTCTGGTTGCCGTTATGCTGGACGGAAACCAAAGTTCTGTCGACAGGACTTTGGTCCTAAGATGGCTACTGGCATTACACTGAATGCCATCCCTCCCCGCACGCTGATTGGCTAATTAGCGTGCGGGGACTCGAGCAATGCACTCGAGTACACCTGGTGCTCGGCAGAGCACCGAGCGTACCCAAGCGTACGCATGCTCAGACGAACATCAAGTTCAGCCAAGCATGCTCACTCAACAATAGTATCCAGGTCTTAGAATGGCCAAGTCAAAGTCCAGACCTGAATCCAATTGAGAATATGTGGAAAGAGCTGAACACTACTGTTCACAAACGCTCTCAATCCAACCTCAAAGAGCTCGAGCTGTTTTGCAAGGAAGAATGGGCAAGAATTTCAGTCTCTAGATGTGCAAAACTGATACCCCAAGACATACCCCAAGCGACTTGTAGCTGTAATCACAGCAAAAGGTGGCGCAACAAAGTATTAATGCAAGGGGGCCAAATAATTTTGCACGCCCCACTTACACCACATATACACTGCACACACATATATACACCACATATACACTACACAAATAAATACACCACATATACACTACCCAACATAAAGACACCACATATACACTACCCAACATAAATACACCACATATATACACTGCACACACATAAATACACCACATATATACACTGCACACACATAAATACACCACATATACACTACACATACATAAATACGCCACATATACACTACACATATATATATATACGCCACATATACACTGCACACACATATATACACCACATATACACTACACATACAGAAATACATCACATATATACACTACACAAACATAAATACACCACATATACACTACACATATCACCCAACTTTTAAAAAGCCTAAGGAGCTAGACTACTGAATGAAATTGCTCATCTCCATCTGCCGCCGCCAGAGCACCGGATAGGGATTCAGCTCGTAACACGGTTTTCCGTTGCCTGCCCTAAACCCCCTGAAGCCCCCTCTCCCACCCCACGCCAAATCCTAAATTTTTCTACCCCCTTTTAGTATACTACACATTGGGGCACAGCTTTTTTAACCAGCTGTGCGACAATATTTAATTGCATGGCTGGTTTTTAGCTATGTCTGCCAGTTGGACATAATGCCAGGGGGAGTGTCAGGAGCTGTGATGGGAATCCAGCCCTGGTAAATTTGCTAACATTTAAGTGTAAATGTTAGAAAAAAACTATGCCAGCCAGGCACAGGGTCTGCCACAAATATACCTCATTTATGATGAGATACCTCATAAATCTAACTGCAGCACAGAGTGGGAAACTGATAGCCATTCTTCATAAATGTACTTAGAGATGATAGATATATATGAGATAGATAGATAGATAGATAGATAGATAGATAGATAGATAGATAGATAGATAGATAGGAGAGATAATGCCCATTATGCCTGAAGACTCCAAGAATCTGGTGACATGTTGGGGGGCAGTGTGTAAAGCTGATGTTTTAATAGCAATACAATGACAGCACAATGTAGGTGACAAATGCGAACAAAGGTGTTCATTAGCCAATGGCTATGTGTGACATAAGTATTTTAATATCTCCCATTTGTGAGGGTCTGAGTTGGGTATAGGTGCAGGGAGGAGACACAGGGTGGAAGGGTTTCTGCCTGGGGGCAAAATGGAGACATAAGGTGGCAGGAGCGATGTTGGCGGCAGGGAGGAGATACAAGGTGGCAGGGGTGATGTTGGGGGCAGGGAGGAGATACAAGGTGGCAGCCAGGGGCAGATTGGCCATAGACTTTACAGGGAAATTTCCAGGTGGGCCAATGCCCAGGGGGCCGTCTGAGCCCTCCTCACGGCCAGCCAGTGGACATTTTTGGGGATGTATTTTGTGCTGCTGACAGTATTTTGTGATGGACTGTGGTATTTGGCTCTGTTGAGGTGGTATAATGTGCCACAATATGGTATGGCTGGCCCTGCCTTCCATCTATTTGAACCCAACTACAAAACGGGGCCACTTTGGTGGCACGGGCAATGTTGGGGGCAGGCAGGAGACATAAGGTGGCAGGGGTGATGGAGGCAGAGAGGAGACACAGGGTGGAAGGGTTTCTGCCCAGGGGCATAATGGAGACACAAGGTGGCAGGGGTGCTGTTGGGGGCAGGGAGGAGACAGGTCCCCCTCCTCCACAGGACCTCGTAAAGATTCTGTGACCCCCTTCCCATCTCGTGTGGATGTGGGAAAGATGGCTGATACAAGTCACAAAACTGAAGCTGCCACCTGTACAGAACAACAGCAGCAGCCTCAGAAACAACTCCAGAATGTAAGGGTTAAAAGAGTGAGACTTACAGACCGGAGTCACAGTCATAGATCACAAGAGATGTCACAGTATTCGCTTCCTAGTTAAAGAATTCCCGCGCTGCATTCAAGGGCTTCACCTCCTCCATACACACATCAAGGAAGTGAAAAGAGGGCAGCACTGAGACTGTCATAGGTGCCTGACGAGGTGCATGCTTAGTGGCACTTGGACCTGACAGCCGCCACCTGCCTGCAGAGTTCACACATGCTGCAGGACTGCCACAAACACATCTAAGAAATGTTCACCCATCCCCACAGATGCAGCTCAGGACGCGACGACTTCTCAATAGCTCTGAGTAGATTAATTCATACATCCAGAACTACCGCTCCTCAGTAACACAGTGAGGGGAAGGTCCTAATCTCTTCTTCCTCTCCAACACAGCACATATAGTACTGCACTAATCGGTACTCTATGCACTGTCATTGTGTAAAAGATCAGCTGTGCAGCGCTGCCGCCCCCCCAATCCTACCCAGATGGCGCCGCCTGAGGTGCTTGCCTCATTAGCGGTGCGCCCCTGGCGGCTGCTGGAGGGTTTTGAAATTAATTTATGCTGTAGGACCGGGTCGGGATTCCTGCTTCTCACCGGTCCTGCGAACCTGCTGTAATTTTAACAAACAGTTCGGCAGAACCGGAGAGAACCGGCTGGATACCATGCCTGAATATATATATTTAAAAAAAAAGAAAGAAAAAAAAAGAAAATTGTTACACTGTTGTTACCTCCGCCTCCCGTTACAAGTTACATTAGCGGAGATTGTTATACTCCACCGCAGTTTGTTGTATTTACTAATCACTCTCTGCTGATATACCCCGTCCCCTACTACTACTGGCCGGGGCACCCATATATAATTTTCACTTCCTATGTTTACAAGGTAGAATGTACAGGCTTGTTGTCCAAACAAGCCAAGCCTTTTTCTTTTACTGTAAATTGTAATCAGTGAACCGGAGTGTACGTAATTTATTAATACTTTGGCCGACAGACACCGCTGTGTTCATTAATCCAGGAAAATGGCCTTTGGACAAATTTTGGAGGCTCCTGCCTAAATAGATATTCCTGTCTTCTTCACACTGTCAGGAAGGAGTTAAAGTTTTAAAAGCACACTCAAAACACAGGTTTTACAAGAATAATTTTAGTAATAAATAATAACTTTGAACACATAATAAATAATAAACAAAAGAAGGGACAAAAAAAAAGGTTACGCCGGCCTTTGCCGACATCTGGCCATCATGTCCTGCATTTCTCTCAGCTTCAGCTGCAGGCCTGCATAATTAGTATGATCGAGTTAAAGTGGTTGTCCCACGAAAAAATTCTAAACTTTCAAACCAGCACCTGGATCAGAATACTTTAGCAATTGCATGTGATTATATATTTGGTATATGTACTGGAACGAGGTATTCAGTGACATGTATCTGTAACTGCTCACTGAGAAGGCCACACATGGTCAGTCTGGGATTTGTACTTACTGGACACCCATACTGCGTGGTCTTCCCATGGTCCTGGGGAAAACTCCTCTCTGCCGGTTGGAGCTACAAAAGATAAAACGTACATTTAGATTATATTTTGAAGACAGAAGGTCCACCCATCCAACACTGTATACTACTATGAAGATATTATGGGTGAGAGGAGGGTGATATCCATTTTTTTCTTCTAAATAGGTATTTATCACGATAGATATCGTTATCGCAATAAATTTCTTAATATCGTTAACACGGTGGGAATACTTTTGATGTCGCCCACTCACATTAGCTGCAGCATGAGCACGTCTGTGAGTCTGTGTGTAGGAGGAGAAAGCGGTAACTATGAAGGGGCATATATCTAAGGGTACAGTACTTTCTTTCACACTAGCGCAGTTGCCTGGCACAAACGGGAGAACGGCCAGCCCCATTAACAATAATGGTGGACTGCCCTGATCCGGCCGCTATTTGGCAAGAAAGCCGGGAATCGGCAGGACAAATACTGCAGAACAGCCTGCAGGATCACCACCACATATGTGAAAGTTAGCCTAAGGCAAATTACTGGGAAGGGGCACGTATCTGAGAATACCTTCACTTGTTTTGGTGGAGTTAGAGGCATGGCCTAGCATGGAAAAAAATTGCTGCAGCGCACTACGCACACCCACATTGTCCTTCTATACGGTTTTCATTATTAGCACTCACTGTTATATATACAATACAGTACACTAAGTTTTTAACATGTTTTTACTTTTCAAATATTTTACTCACCCTGCTGTATCGCTGCATGGATCTCAGTAAGCCTCTCTGGGCACTTAAACTTCAGATCGGACCATTTCTGCTGGATCTGGCCCGGGGACCGCACAGTGTCGAAAAGATGGCGCAAGCCTCGGATCACCTGCTGGATCACCTCCTTTTTATGCTGGTTCGGGTGGCGGTGTGTGCCATCGTAATCCTTGCGGTCCATCAGCCGGATCATGTATTTCAGCTCTCCAGAGCTAAATGCTGAGGATCGCCTGGATGCCATATTCCAAACTTCCCTCCTACGAAATGTACGCCGTGGCCTAGCGTCATGCGTGCCTGCGTATTACGCAAACACTAGGCAATAGTACGCTGAGGATTCGTACGCAATTTGTACACTCATGCGTACGTGTTCAAAGAAGTTGCGTACCTTTACAAAATGGAACGTTAGTTATTAGTGTGCGAATGTTCGCAAAACACCACATAATAACGTATGATTTGTACACAGATTCGCCGCATAGATTCGACAAAGGTACGAATCTTATGAAAAGTTCGATGAATATTCGGCGAAGCAAATTTTGGATGATTCGCTCATCTCTGTCTATAATCATGGTGCTTGGCAGCAATGCCCAGGTGTCAGGGCCGTATTTAACACTCATGCTGCCCTAGGCACTAAGCTTGAAAACTCCCCCATTAATGGGACATTTATACTGCCCAATCATCATCATGATTCATCCATTTCTGAGTAATCATATTGATAATTGTCAATGTTAACAAATGACAAGATCAGCTATAAAACTATAATTTTTCATTCATAATCAAAATCTGATGCCTAGAGATGAGTGAATCAATTTGATAATTCAACCCAAATTTTTCAAATGAGAGAGAAAATGAGAGCAAGAGAGAGAGAAAGAGAGTGAGAAAAATGGGTCCTCCTATCCAACATCCTGAGCAATGTGCCAGCCATGTGGCTAGTACTCTCCCTCCCCCCTTCCCTCTAGGAATGCGGATGCAGTTAGTCGAGTGGTCTCGGCAACTCCCCTTCAGCCTCCAGGAATGTGTCTGCCCATGGGTCCATAATCTCTTCCCATCCAGGAAAGTGCCATCTGGTCAGCCCATGCAGAAAAGAAGTGTAGAGATGTATAGACACATGGAAGTGGAAGAAATAAAAAAAAAAAAAACTAAAAAGTAATTTGCCTCATCCTCTTTACCAAACTTCAGAATGTCGGATTAAGTGGAATAGGTGCTTCATAAATATGAAGAAAATATGTTAATTCTGAACACTATATTTCTTAATGTATTGACGTGAAACAACTGAAATAAATACATTGATAACCTGCATACAGCATTAAGTCACTGATTTCTTCTCCTCTACATTGGAACTGCAGCACCAAGAAGAAAAAGTCACGGATTTATAAAAATCAAAGGATCGATAGACATGTTAATTATATTTAAAAAAATAGAAACAAAATATTGTAAGCATCTCGAGTTATTCAGTATTGAGTATGAGCGCCATGTGCAAAAATGCACACACTTCCATGTCTTTGCATGCTATCAGGTAGGTTATTAATGGTTGTCTGAGGAATGTTCTGCCATGCTGAATGCACTTGGCCACACCAATCTTCAAGAACCACTGCTGGTAGCTCCCTTTGCAATTGCCATATCTCAAATATGCTTAATGGGAAACAAGACCGGAGACACTTCAGGCCATGGTAGCACATTTAGGCCATGCAGGCTGCACACAGTAGCACAGGCAACTTGCAGCCTGGGATTGTTCTATTGAAAATAAGATCCTGGGACACTTTGGAAAAATTGCCTTACCAGTGGTTCCATAACCAAATTAATGTAATGCTCAGCTGATGGTGTACCTGAACTGAAGACTAGAGGGTTCCAGTTACTTTATATTATGCCACCCCACACCATAATCATTGGAGTTGGGCCTGGAATAACATTCTCTTTTGAAGATTTCCAGCTCTTTCTTGTTCTCCCAACCACTGGGACACCCATTGTTGAACAGTGTTGAATCTTGGCCTAGGCGCATGTGATCTGGCGTCATAAACCGAGGTCTAAAGACACTTTCCCTCTCAGTTTGCGACAAGCGGTGATAACTGGCAGGTAGGCAAACAGGAGGCACAATCATCCCACATGACTTGATCTGATTTTTTTAAGGGTTCATGTGGTACAAAATGTGGCTTTTTAATCTGGCTTTTATACCACATGCCACAGTTTTTTGATCATATGCAGATCTTCTAAGATTTAGATTGCTACTTCCAAGATTTACATAACCTTACAACTTGACTTTTTGGTGTTGCAATTTCAATGCTGAAGCGTGTATTTCAAAATTGGCTGCCTACAGGTGGTGGTACGTACATAGGGATTTATAGTGCACTCAATGGAAGCTGTAAAATCTCTAATCACTGCTCTCCCCTTAGCGGCAGCTGCAGGAAAATGCCCTGAATCTAAATGGAGAAAAGGAAAAGCAGTTAGGTGCTTGGCCCCATACCAATTGCATGGTCTAATTCTGGTAGGCATGCCGCAGCTGGCATTAATCACACCAGCCATTATGGTATCTACCCACTATGGGCCTCCAGTATAAAGACTACCACAGAATTACTGATTATAGCAACATATCAGGTCATGTTGTTTCATTTTTTGGAAAAGCACTGGAATCTCATTGGTTGCTATGGGCACATTTTTGCTGCTAATTTTTGGCTCAAAATGTATTGAGTAGGGCCAAATCGGCTTTTAAACTGTCACAGATGCATTTTTATAACAATCTGCATGGTCCATTTTGAGTATGTGAAAGGACACCAATCTAACGTCTCACATCCATAATAAATATGCATTGTTTATCCAATTGTCTGCAGAAAAGTCTGCTATACGACAAGCTAACCTTTTGCAAACAAAGCCTGGATTGACACCTTACAATGACACAGTGTCCGTCTGGCAATAGTGCCTAAACCACATGGCAGGCGCCTCTATTAAGTGTTGTTGATTCTGGACATAAGTGTAAAGATATATTGATTTAGGACAAAAATAGGTCATTGGCTAGAAGTCATGTCCTGGAGCCAAAGCAAATTACACTAATACTTAAAATATGCCATTTTGAAGCATTAGACACTATCGAGTTTTGAAATGGCAGCTCCTGAAGCTCTAACATCATAGGGCAGAAGGGATGTGTCATATGTTCTTTTGACCTTACGCCTTAGGCACCTATATTGCCAACCTAAACACAGCTTTTTACCAGAATAATTGGCCTCTCCTTGGTTTGTTATTTTTTGTTTCCTCTGATAATCTGGTTTTCAAGTATATGGTCCATAATAACTGAATAACTAAAGACGCCTTCACGGAGATGAAAGGCATCCTGTCAGTTCTATCACTTCACTAAGAAACTGTAATATCATTGAGGCATGAAGCACATCATACCTAATGCCTAGTGATTTACCAATTCCTAGAAAATTCACAAATAAATACTAGGTCTGCCACCAATATGCTCTCCTGCTTCTTCACAGTAGAAGAGGTTCAGCTGCTTAAAGGGCATCACTTAAAATGGCATTTATACTGTAGAGAAAGTTACTACAAGGCACTTACTAATGTATTGTGATTGTCCGTATTGCTTCCTTTGCTGGCTGGATTGATTTTTCACATTATAAACGGATCATTTTCATGGGTTAGTTCAGCAGTGGTGTTCATGCTTGTAAAGTGTAGGAAAAGGCACTGACCTCTCTGGTGGCCAGAACCGGGGGAGTCCTGCTGTTCCTGGTCTTCCAAGATGGACCTGCTCCAAATTGAAGCACTTCAGCATCCAAGGACACATTGTGAATCCTGGTGAAACCTGGGTCACTAGGGTGACATTATCCATATCCATTTGCAATGACGACATGAATACTCTCCAGTTTAAGGAAAGTATTCCAAATACCGACAGACGCGAGTCAATCGATAGTTGAAGATGCGCTTCTGGCCAAATCGCGTCTGGGGAAGGGCCGCATCAAATGGGTTGATGATGCAAACCCTTCATCAGCCATGTAACAAATGGAGCCAAAGTACCTGTAGATCCGGGCAGTCTGCAGGGTTCTGACAGGGCTAAGTGATCGGTGCAAAGTCGCTCTCCCAGTCTAGAAGCATATAAGATGCGGGTGTCTGATGTGCTCCTATAACCCCCAAACCAGGGCTAACAGCACCACAGAAAAGTACTGCTTGTAATTACCAGGACCCTGAGTGAGCTGGCTTCTTAACACATATGCGTTTGCCATCAAGTGCCCCGATGCAGTTAGAAAACTGCACAGAATCTTGGAAACCCTTGGCGATACATAGCCAATCGCCATCACCGCTCCTCTGAGGTGCTTCCAGATCACTTTACAAGTTTGCAGGACAATCCCAGAGATAGTTGAGACCCCCAGCAGGAACTTGAAGTGCAGTGATGCAAAGGTGTTTCCAGTTGCCAGGAATCTGTAAAGATATTCAAAAAAATTTTTTGTACAGAATAATCAAAAGGGATAGTCCCATCTTTGTCATTGTAGACACATTGCTAGGATATTCACCAAATGTTAGATACGTTTGGATCCCATCTATGGGACCAGCACCTATATTTACAAAAGCGCCCAATATTCCCTGAGGGTGCCCACACATGTGTGGTCCCTCTCTCTTCATTCTGTCGGAGTGCATGTAAAAATATTTTTTAACTCAACGTGACAATGAGTCTTGCCACAGGTCCTATGCTGTGCCTCATGTTCGTATCCTGGAAGGTTAGGTCCAGGCTTAGGCCCCTTTCACACGAGCGAGTTTTCCGCGCGGGTGCAATGCGTGACGTGAACGCATAGCACCTGCAGTGAATCCTGACCCATTCATTTCTATGGGTCTGTGTACATGAGTGTTTTTTTTCACACATCAGTTCTGCGTTGCGTGAAAAACGCAACATGTTCTATATTCTGCGTTTTTCACCACGCGCGTGAAAAACGCATCAAAACGCATCGCACCCACGCGGAAAAAACTGAACAACTGAATGCAATCGCAGACAAAACTGACTGAACTTGCTTGCAAAATGGTGCGAGTTTTCCTGAACGCACCCTGAACGCATCCGGACCTAATCCGTGATGCTCGTGTGAAAGAGGCCTTAGAGACTAGAGATGATCAAAGTAGTGGGTGCAATGACAGGGAACGGCGATTGTGCTGCCCCTGTCATTGTACCCCTCAGATGCCAAGTTCATCACTGATCATGGTATTTGACGTTGATATTAAAGTGTAAAATTTAAAAAAATAAAATCATATTTACCTCATCCATTTGATCGCGAAGATCCCGTCGCCGCCATCTTGATTGAAGATCGAGCGCAAAATCTTGTATGATTTTTTTTATTTTTTACCACCTTTTCAGGGAAATCGATTCCGTACCACAAGCATGAGGAAATTCGGCTTTGCGTCAAATGACATTTTCACTGAAATTCGGATCGAAGTCCACTTCACGGGCTTTGATTCACTCAACACCAGTAGAGACACAAGTAGGTGATCAAAAGAATCTAGTGACATACAACAGAAATTCAGAAATTTAGAAAGGTCCTGCCGCAGGTCAACATACAAAGTGTGGAAATGTCCCTTCCTGAGCCTTTGAAGATGAACCCATTGCCTCCTTCTCCTCCCTGGTTCTTGATCCAGCATAGCTGAATTGCATCTAAATCTCCAAGAAAGGAGTCAGCACAGAAGAAATTCTGTCTCTAAGTTGTTTGGCATGATAGTCATACATAGGGTGACCAGACATCCTCTTTTTCCCGGACATGTCCTACTTTTGGGACCTAAAAAAATGTCCGGGGGGAATTTCAAAATCATCCGGGATTTTGTTCAACTGCCTCAAACTGTTTGTAACATTTTGTAACGTTGTAACATGGTTATAACAGAAAATAATAATTGTTAAAATGGCCTTTAGGGGTTAAAAATAATAAAAAAAACCTCACCTTTTCCACCAGACAAAAGCAAAAATCCTATACCAGACAAGCACAGGCAGGGGTGCACCACCAATGAGGCCAGGTGAGGCGATCGCCTCAGGCAGCACCAGGTAGGAGCAAGAAGGGGGCAGCTGAAGGGCCATGGGCTGAAAGGAAGGGGTTAGGTTAGGAAATTGGCATTGGGGAGGGGGGGCCGTTTCAGTTTTTGCCTCGGGCAGCAGAAAGGCTAGGTGCACCCCTTAGCACAGGAGTCCCACAAAGCTCTATCCTGCTACTAAAGACCAAGAAAAGGGTGCCTGCAGTGGCGTAGCTATAGGGGTCACAACGGTCGCAGTTGCGACTGGGCCCCTAAGCCGCCTGAGCCGTACAGCACGGGACACAGGCCGGAAGAGGCCTGCATCGCATCGCTGCCAGCTCCATGGAGGTAAGTATTAGTGTTTATTTTTTTTTATTGTAGCAGTCACGGACCGGAGCTCTATTGGGGGCACTGGGGGCATTTTTACTGGCACATGGGGGCATTTTTACTGGCACATGGGGGCATTTTTACTGACACTGGGGGCATTTTTATTGGCACATGGGGCACTGGTGGCATTTTACTGGCACTGGGGGCATTTTTACTGGCACATGGGGGCACTGGGGGCATTTTACTGGCATATTGGGGCACTGGGGGCATTTTTACTGGCACTGGGGGCATTTTTACTGGCACATGGGGGCACTGGGGGCATTTTTACTGGCACTGGGGGCATTTTTATTGGCACATGTGGAACTGGGGGCATTTTACTGGCACTGGGGGCATTTTTACTGGCACATGGGGGCACTTTTACTGGCACATGGGGGCATTTTTACCGGCACAAGGGGGCACTGGGGGCATTTTTACTGGCACTGGGGGTATTATTACAGGCACTGGGGCCATTTTTACTGGCACATGGGGGCACTGGGGGCATTTGTTTCTGGCACATGGGGGCACTGGGAGCATTTCTTACTGGCATTGGGGGCATTTCTTAATGGCACTTGGGGGCATTTCTTTAGGGCATGGGAGCACTGGGGGCATTTTTACTGGCACTGCGGGGGGCACTGGGGCATTTCTTACTGGCACATGGGGACACTGGGGGCATTTCTTGCTGGCACATAATTTTGGGGGGAATCAATGGGGGGGAACTTCTGGCGCATTATTGGGGCATTTCTTACTGGCACATAATTTGGGGGACATCTATGGGTGGGGAGTACTTCTTACTGGCACATTATTGGGGTGAAATTTTGGGGGCACTTCTGGCACATTGGAAGCATTATTACTTCTGGGGCACAGTGGGGGCATTAGTACTGTTGGGGGCACTATTACTAACAAGTGCACTCTGGCAGAGAATTATTAGTTGGGACTTTGGGGAGCACTATTACTGTGGGGAGCACTATTACTGTGGGGGGCACCCTGGCACAGTATCAGCGCAGTTATTTCTGTGGGGCGTTATGTTCACACTATTACTGTCAGGGACACTATTTGCTGGGCACAGTTATTTTAGGACACTGTGTGCCAATAATTATTGAAGGGCACTATCTGTGTGGTACTAGTGGCACAGTACTGGGGGTGGTAGGATTATTTGTCCAGAAGACGGGAGGATGATGGAAAAGTAGTAAACTAAGATTTTTTTTCTGTCAAACTGCAGAGATGAGAAATGGCTGAAAAATGGCGTCTGGTCTGAAAGGAGAAGATGAGAAAAGAGAACATCTACATCCGAGGAGACGTCACTGGATGTAATAGGTATGGGGCGCTGTATTATACTGGATGTAAGAGGTATGTGCGCTATATTAGGCTACATTCACACGAACATTGTGTTTTGCGGTCTGCAAATTGCGGATCCGCAAAAAAAGGATGATGTTCCGTATGGCATCCGTTTTTTTTTTTTTTTTGCAGATCCACTGAAACAATGCCTATCCTTGTTGATTGGACATCCAATGCGGACAGCACACAGTGCTCATTTAAGTGAATGGGTCCGCATCTGAGCCGCAAAATATGCAGATCGGAGGCCGCAAAAACAACTGTCGTGTGAATGTAGCCATACTTACGTATGTTCTGTAGTGATATACGTAATGTTAGGAGGGAAAAGGTTAGGGTGAGAATTTGGCATGGGGGAGGGTTCAGTTTTTGACTTGGCCGGCCGAAAAGCTAGGTGCACCAGCGCTGAGGGAAAGGGGGGGGGGGCAGGGGTGGGCCCAAGCTGAACTCTTGCACCAGGGCCCATGAGCCTTTAGCTACACCCCTGGGTGCCTGAATGATCATATGACTTTTCCAGATTAGTTTCTTTGACTACAATGAAAATTTCTTTTTTTTGTCTTTATCCTTTATTTGCGGACCATAAAAAATGTAAAACATATTGAAGACAAATGAAGACATACGTCAGCAGACATATGCAGACATACGGAGCGGATGCGGAAACATATAGAAATACAACAGAAACAAATTACAGTAACACCATTCTGTTATTTGCGGACTGCAAAACGGAAACGGATTACACACAGACGTGTAGCCTAAGGTAAGTCCTGAAGTGATGTAGCAGTTTCTTATGCCATTACACATCAGGGTAAGTGGCATACCAGCGAGTGTTTTATGGAGTCAGTTGTATCACTGTTATTTTTTTTATATAATATTTTATGAAGAAGATTCATTACCTACATTTTAATTTTGTTTCCAGCTTCAAATACCTTGTATCATACAGCAGTGGTCTCCCACTTGTGGCTTTCCAGCTATTGCAGTGCACCAACTTTCAGGGGGAGGACGTAGGGATCAGTGTAGAGGATGGGAGTGGTGGCAGTGGCAATAAGGAAGGTTGTAGTCTCCACAGTGGCTAACTCTGCTCTAGCACTCTCCCTGGCCAGGCGAGTTGGGACGGGAGGGGCACAACTCTTCTTCCCTTTGGGACACACTCTGGTATTGGGGTCTCCTGCTTGGTGATGGTTCTGGGTTCTCTTGGTGTTGGTGGGGGTGTGACAAGCAGGGGTCCCAGCAAAAAGATGTTGGTGCATACTATGACGAGGCCGGGTTTTGGAACAAATAATAGTTCTTTATTGCCAATAATGGTGGAAAAATTCAAATACATGTCTTCACAGTAGTTGTCACACATTTTATCACACATGGATCTTACATATCTTGCAATTTCCACAGTTTTTATGGTTCTAGAGGCTGCAAATGCAAGGTTAACAGATACAAGGTTTCCTGTATCCGTTCTTTCTCCATTCCAGCCAATGTTTCTTCCTCTCTTGCTGTAAATCTCTCTTCTCATGGAATGTGGAATCTGAGGGGTGTAATCCTATAGAAGATGGCCAATTTGCCTCTAAAGCATGCCTGGGTGCTTGAGATCTCAATTCTCCCAGACAAACGTGCTATGGAGTCATAAAGATTTACACAGATTATTTCCACAGACTGTGTAGCACGCACCTCCTATCAATGGCTGAAATTCTCCAATATATTCTCAGTTGCTTTGTCAGAGGTTGGTATCTTTTCCCTTCTGCTGGCTGGTAATATCTCTATCGCCGCCTCATGTAACTTTCACTAAACAAGAGCAACCCCTTCCTATCTAGCAACCTTCGTCAGAACTCCAGTTTAACCAGATACATAGCATAAGGTGAAGACATTTTTAACCCTTTATGCTGTGGGCTGCCAACACACTGCACAATCTCTTAAACAGCAGAATTAGTGCCAGTATGAGCACTGCATTGGCTTCTAATCATCAGCACATTAAAAGTGAGTAGAATTAAATGTGGATGCTGTAGGAAGGTGCAACCCTTAGCCTATCTACAGTGCCTTGCGAAAGTTTTCAACCTTTTGCCACATTTCAGGCTTCAAACAAAAATATATAACATTTTAAATTTTTGGTGAAGAATCAAAAACAAGTGGGTCACAATTGTGAAGTGGAACGAAATTTATTGGATCATTTAAACGTTTTTTGAAATAATAAAACTGAAAAGCTGGGCGTGCAAAATTATTCGGCCCATTTACTTTCAGTTCAGAAAACTCACTCCAGAAGTTCATTGAGGATCTCTGAATGATCCAATGTTGTCCTAAATGACTGATGAAGATAAATAGAATCCACCTGTGTGTAATCAAGTCTCTGTATAAATGCACCTGCTCTGTGATAGTCTCAGGGTTCTGTTTAAAGCACAGAGAGCATCATGAAGACCAAGGAACACACCAGGCAGGTCCGTGATACTGTTGTGGAGAAGTTTAAAGCCGGATTTGGATACCAAAAGATTTCCCAAGCTTTAAACATCCCAAGGAGCACTGTGCAAGCGATCATATTGAAATGGAAGGAGTATCAGACCACTGCAAATCTACCAAGACCCGGCCATCCCTCTAAACATTCATCTCAAACAAGGAGAAGACTGATCAGAGATGCAGCCAAGAGGCCCATGATCACTCTGGATGAACTGCAGAGACCTACAGCTGAGGTGGGAGAGTCTATCCATAGGACAACAATCAGTCGAACACTTCACAAATCTGGCCTTTATAGAAGAGTGGCAAGAAGAAAGCCATTTCTCAAAGATATCCATAAAAAGTCTCGTTTACAGTTTGCCACAAGCCACCTGGGAGACACACCAAACATGTGGAAGAAGGTGCTCTGGTCAAATGAAACCAAAATCCAACTTTTTGGAAACAATGCAAAACGATATGTTTGGCGTAAAAGCAACACAGCTCATGACCCTGAACACACCATCCCCACTGTCAAACATGGTGGTGGCAGCATCATGGTTTGGGCCTGCTTTTCATCAGCAGGGACAGGGAAGATGGTTAAAATTGATGGGAAGATGGATGGAGCCAAATACAGGACCATTCTGGATGAAAACCTGTTGGAGTCTGCAAAAGACCTTAGACTAGGACGGAGATTTATCTTCCATCAAGACAATGATCCCAAACATAAAGCAAAATCTACAATGGAATGGTTCAAAAATAAACGTATCCAGGTCTTAGAATGGCCAAGTCAAAGTCCAGACCTGAATCCAATTGAGTATATGTGGAAAGAGCTGAAAACTGCTGTTCACAAATGCTCTCCATCCAACCTCAAAGAGCTCGAGCTGTTTTGCAAGGAAGAATGGGAAAGAATTTCAGTCTCTAGATGTGCAAAACTGATAGAGACATACCCCAAGCGACTTGCAGTTGTAATCGCAGCAAAAGGTGGCGCAACAAAGTATTAATGCAAGTGGGCCGAATAATTTTGCACGCCCCACTTTTCAGTTTTATTATTACAAAAAAAGTTTAAATGATCCAATAAATTTCGTTCCACTTCACAATTGTGACCCACTTGTTGTTGATTCTTCACCAAAAATTTAAAATGTTATATCTTTTTGTTTGAAGCCTGAAATGTGGCAAAAGGTTGAAAAGTTCCAGGGGGCCGAATACTTTCGCAAGGCACTGTATCTGCATCAGTATCAAAGCCAGTCTGAGTGAAGGGCTGCTTTTCCAGGAAATGTTATTTTCGGTTAAGGATTTTCCAGGAATACCTAAAAAAACAGCTTCTCTAAAATTAGTGTCAGCACTGAAGAGCTGCTCCCTGGGAAAGGAAAGAGCCAACTGGAAAAGTATTGTACACTTATGGTAAAGTGCACCGACTAATTTGTCTGCATTTGTCACCCGCCTATAAGTAGCATCATTTCTTACTGTTGTATCACATTCACTAAAAAAGGATTTCACATGTCTTGGAATCCCGATCATTACATATGATTTACCTTACTTAATTAATGTCATCTGCATATTTGACATGTGTGACTGCTCTGCACATTATATGAAATGCATAGTATAAGGGCAGTATCACTATTCACATGACGTAATGTAACTACAGGTGTTTTTCATATGTGGTTGGATTTACATGTTTAGTCTGAAAACCCCATGAAATCCATTGATTTGGTAAATGCAGACTAAAATGTAAAGTAAGACTATTCTCAAGTGCTCTCTGTAGATCTGATGTATGTTTTATGACAGGACTAGGAATCCATCAGATTGTAAATAACTTATCGTACAATATGCGATGACGGCAGAATAACAGTGGTGTTAGATAGGGCCAGCATTATCATTCATTAATTGCAGACTGGGTTCCTCTGCTGTGCCACTGTATGGAATTAATGAAGTTTTCATTCACACATTAAACTCAATGGCAGTTTATAATAGAGGCGTTCAGGTCGTCAGACCTGGGCCCGGCCTCGCTGGGGGCCCAACGCCGACGTGAACGCCCACATAGTGCGGCAAGGCACGGGAGCACATAATTCCCTGCCACGCCGCCGATCACCGCCATTGAAAAATTTTGATTCGGCCAATTCACCGAACTTCGACAAGAACTTTTATTTGTTCTGAATAATTTTAGCACAAATATGTATAGCAGTGTGCTGCCATACGTATTTTGTTTGCTGTCTGTAAGTATTTTTTATTGCCTTCTACATCACTGTGCAGTACACCAAGATTCATAGCTAATCCCTTCTGTTAACCAAAAATAAAAGCATACAGCACCCTTCAGTAAAGCCAAAAACCAGTGCATGCTCCTGCAGGAGCTGTGTCCAAATGGCTCCTTAGTTGAACAAAATAAAGAAATGGAGGCAGCACCAATAAAGTAGTGGAGAAAAAAATGTTTGCATGTTGTTCTGTTAGCTGTAGATTTACTGTGCGCCACTTTTACAGGTTACTTAAAAGGATTTAACCATGCAGTGCCACAAGATTTAAGTAATGGCCCCATGACAGAGTGGGGAGGGTAGCAGCAGCAGTGGCAGTAACAGTGACAATAGTGGACCCATGACAGAGTGGGAAGTTGCTGCATCAGGCTGTAATACTGTCAGGCAGAGGATATGGGCAACCCCTATCTCACCCCAAATCCCCTGTCCCTGCCTACTTGCCTCAACTAGGCTAGGCCCTAGCGGACAACCAGATGGCGGTCCCTAACCTGAATAGGGAGGAGGGGCCAAGACAAAAACTACGACAGAGAACACAAGGAAATCAACAGTCCGAGTACACCGGGAGGAAACATTCGGCCAACAGCAAAAGCAAGCGGAGGTTAATACTTAGCCGAGGTCAACCAGGAGGTATGCGGTACAGAGGATATATATCAGAACGGAGTCCAGGAACGAAGCAGGGGTCAATCACAGGAGGTCACAAAGCACGAAAGGATGAGACGAAGGTGAGGTCAGAACGCAGCAGGATATCAACAGCAGGCAATAAATGCAGAAGTTCGCTGGTGCAGGAAAAACCAAACACTGGCAACTAAAGGGTGGAAATGTCAGACTTAAATGCTGCCAGAGCTCCCGCCCTAATACCAGATAGGTGCAGGGAGACTGACAGCCACACCAGGCAACAAATAGAACACAGGGTAAGAGGCAGAGCCCAGCACCTGCTTGATGACACATAAAACATAAAACAACAAGGCAGAGGAGTCAGGCGGAAAACCAAGACTGGCTCCCCTGCACATATATCAAACAACAGAAGTGGATGGACCAGCAATGCAGGCAAGGAGACCCACAGTACTGCTGGTCCTGACAGTACCCCCCTCTTACGGGGGGCCTCCGGACCCTTAAAATGAGGAGACGGCTTCAGAGGACAGGCTTGGTGAAATGACTTAACCAAGCGAGGTGCATGAACATCTTTAGCAGGGACCCACGACCTATCCTCTAAACCGAAGCCCTTCCAGTGCACCAAATACTGTAAGGACCCCCTGACCCACCTAAAGTTCACAATCTTCTCCACCTCATACTCAAGCTCACCCTGAACCAAGGTAGGAGAAGGTGGATCAGGGAGGGGTAGCACTGGAGCAAAATACCTTTTCAAAAGACTTTTATGAAAGGTATCATGAACCTTCCAACTCTGCGGAAGCGACAACTTGTAGGAAACTGGATTGATAACATGGGTAACCAAAAACGGACCAACATACCGGGGAGCAAGTTTCAGAGAAGGAACCTTTAACTTAAGATTTTTCATAGACAACAAAACTTTATCACCAACAGAGAATGGCGCAGAAATAAAACGTTTTTTGTTTGTGTTATGAAGGAGTCTGGTTTGGGAATCCCGAAGGTTCTGCTGAACTCAGGTCCAAACTGTGCATAGTTTGTTAATGGATGTGTCTGCATGAGGAGTGTCAGAAGTGGTAGGAGGAGAAAAAGAAAACCTGGGATGAAAACCATAGTTACAAAAGAAAGGTGAAGTTTGAGTGGAAGAATTAGTGCGGTTATTTACCGCAAATTCTGCAAAAGAAATAAAATTAGACCATAGATGCTGAGAATCAGAAACAAACAAACGGAGATACTGTATGAGTTCCTGGTTCATTCGTTCTGTTTGACCGTTAGATTGTGGATGGAAGGCAGAGGAAAATGACAAATTGACTTCTAATTTTTTACAAAAAATTCGCCAAAATTTTGCGACAAACTGTACACCCCTATCTGACACTATGTCCACAGGAAGACCATGTAAACGAACAATGTGTGACATAAATAAAACAGACAGTTCTTGCGCAGAGGGAAGCTTTTTGAGGGGCACAAAATGAGCCATTTTGGAGAACAGGTCTACCACCACCCAAATGACAGTATTCCCCTGAGAGGGTGGTAGATCGGTTATGAAGTCCATGGCAATGTGTGACCATGGCTTTGACGGAATTGACAGGGGAAGAAGAGGACCCTCAGGACGTTGCCTTGGGCTCTTTCCCCTGGCACAAACTTGGCAGGCGTGAACAAACAACTCAACATCTTGTCCCATTCGAGGCCACCAATAATCCCGTTTCAAAAGAACAAGAGTATTCTTAATCCCAGGATGCCCAGACAACACAGAAGCATGAGTCTCCTCTAACACTTTCTGGCGGAGTTCCAAAGGAACAAATAACTTGCCTTCCGGAAGGTCTTTTGGGGCTGACCCTTGCTCAGAGATAATTTGGGTCGAAAGGTGAGAGGAGATGGCAGCTATGACAATACCAGGCGGTAGGATGTTGCCTGGTTCAGCAACAAGATACTCAGGGGTCCCAAAACTTCTGGAGAGAGCATCAGCCTTTACATTCTTCGACCCCGGGCGAAAAGTGACCACAAAATCAAATCGAGCAAAAATAATAATAATAATAGTGGATGGACCAGCAATGCAGGCAAGGAGACCCACAGTACTGCTGGTCCTGACAAATACTAAATGAGTAGCATGGTTTTACCACACCACATTATGATGCTCTATGTGTTTACGCAGGGCCATAGTGCCAACATTAGCACCTTGGCTGCGCCTCACCTTCTGTCCATACATCCTGCATACAGCCATGCTAACATCCCCAAGCGACTTGGTGAAAAATTATCACACTGGCAAGTATGGTATTCTACCTCCAACACAGCGTGATACCTGTGCCGCTTCTTTTATGAACCCATGCACTGCTAGTGTGTTCCTCACAGGTAGTCTCCCGAGTACCAGACAGTGTACCCCTTAAGCTTTTGGCTGCAGATCTCCCACTGCTTCCAATCTGCTATGTCATGGGCATGCTTCCACCATGCTGTCTCACAGGCACACTTCCACCCTCGCCCCCTGAGTCTGATGCACAGTAAGTCTATGTATAAAATAACAGATTAACTATGAATGCTGCAGCAGTTGAACAAGATGCACACAGCAATTACACTCAACCTGCAGTGTCCCTGCTGTCTCCCTATGCTCTTCCTACAGTCTCAAAAAACTCTCCCTACAATTTTCCTGCACTCTCCCTATTCTGTCCCTAACCAATATTCTTTGCTAAACATTTTTCTGCAACACTGTCTCTTGCGCATTTCCACATCTCTCGCTATGTTTAGCTCACATTGAAATGGCGGAGACCGTGCGGGATGATGGTTTTATAGGACTGTGACATCACAGGGGATAGCTATCTGTGGATTGGCTGGCTGCACAGCCTTATAGGTGATCTTGCATTCCCAGGCTTCTTACTTTCACTTTGTAACACTTGCAGAGTGAGGAAATTCGGATTCATGGCGAATGCTTTGTTTCGCTCAACACTAAAAGTAGGGAAAATGTGGCACAACTCACCACTCAAAATGGAGGCAGAAAAGTATGCCAGCCCTGGAGTGGAGTGGACTAAATCAGACACAAAAGAAGGCGCACCTACATAAATTGGTCGGAAAATAGGCGCAAAAGTTTCAAAACTTCTGAATTAGTCTTAATACTCAAAACAGGCACAACAGGCACAAATGCCTCCAAAACAGGCGCAAAATCAAGAGAGAAAAAATGAGACAGTCGGAAACGGGCTTTTTACTTTTTACTTTTATGAAAACAGGCGCCGACTCTATAGTAAATGGTTTCTGGTTTCTTTCAGGTTGTTACTGGTGATATGATTTGCTATATACATTTAATCCAGTAATCCTCTATAGCCTCCAATATCTTCTTCCAGTTTAAGTGAAGTTCCAAGAGCAGTGTTGTTTGATTTCTGTGGTTTGTTCTAGTACAATTTCATGTTTCTTGTCCTCTGGTTTCAGTTTCTGTCTTAGGCTACTTTCACACTAGCGTTTTTAAATTCCGGTATTGAGTTCCGTCATAGGGGCTCAATACCATAAAAAAAATGCTTCAGTTTTGTCCCCATTCATTGTCAATGGGGACAAAACTGAACTGAAGACAATGGAATGCTCCTGAAAGCATTCCGTTCCGTCTGCAGAGCGGAGAACAAACTGCAGCATGCTGCGGTTTTCTCTCCGGTCCAGGCATCCGCACCAAGACGGATCCGGAATGACCCCCAATGCAAGTCAATGGGGACGGATCCGTTTGGTGTGACCAACATGGTAAACGGATCCGCCCTCCATTGACTTTCAATGGAGTTCAGGACGGATCCGTAACCACATACATACAGACAGACAGACAGACAGATACATGTCACGCAGTACCATATACAGACATACACACACACACAAACACATACATACTTACATACTCCAGGCAGGCAGGCCGCACGTCTTCATGCCCAGGAGGCGCGCCGCTATGACGATTCCATACAGCGCCCAATCGTCATAGCAGCGCGCCTCCTGGGCGTGAAGACGTGCGGCCTGCCTGCCTGGAGTATGTAAGTATGTATGTGTTTGTGTGTATGTGTGTGTAAGTCTGTATATGGTACTGTGTGATATGTGTGGGGCCGGAACGCGGTTCCGGCCCCACACATGCCGCTGCGCTGCGGACTGCCGCTAGTGTGAAAGAGGCCTTATCTGGTTGCTGATGTTCAGGAAAGCTTAGGCCTCATTCACATTTCAGTGAATTACGGACGTGTGCTGTCCGTGTTGGCCATGGACAGCACATGAATCTATTGATTTAAATATGTTTGCTCACACATTAGTGCTTTTTCATTAACTGTGGGTCAGTGTAAAAACAATGGAGACATGTACTACTTTGGTCTGAGATGAGAGCCAAACAAACTTATTAAAGTCTATGGGTCACGAACACAGATGGCAGTGGTTTTCACTGACCATTGCTAGGAGATACTCTGGAAAACCATTTTTACCTTAGCAGTATATATGGAATACAGATGTCACATGAAGGGGGAAAAGGGACTCACAGACTTTTCAAGGACATCTTCACAGATTTAACACTGACCGCATTGTCATGGATGTCATCACGGACACAGAAAATGACCTTAGTTTGGTTTTCTTGTTTCTGGGTCCTAGTGTCTTCCTGTTGTTTGGGCAAGCTGTGTTCACATCACTATTTACTTTTCCGCTTTTCTGATCCGTCAGAAGAACAGAAAAATCAACAAAAAAACGGATCCTGTATTTTAAGCTTCCGTTATTCTCAGTTATGCACATTTTGCATCTGTTTTTGCCATTTACATCTGAGGTTCGTTATTTTTTACGCCAAAAAAAACATAGTGCAGAACCTTTTATCCATCTAAAAATACATATCTCAGATGGAAACGGCTAAAACGGATACAAAATGTGCGTAACTGAGCATAACGGATGCTTCAAATACCGGATCAGTTTTTTTAAAAAATATCTTTCTGTTCTGATAGATCAGAAGAACAGAAAACTAAACGGCAGTGATATGAATCCAGCCTTAGGCTTCATTCACACGACCGTATTTTGTTTCCGTGTCCGTTCCGTTTTTTTTGCGGACCGTATGTGGAACCATTCATTTCAATGGGTCCGCAAAAAAAAACGGAAGGTACTCCGTTTGCATTCCGTTTCCGTATGTCCGCATTTCCGTTCCGCAAAAAAGATAGAACATGTCCTATTCTTGTCCGTTGTGCTGACAAGGATAGGCATTGTTACAATGGATCCGCAAAAAAAACGGACACGGATGCCATACGGAACGTCATCCGTTTTTTTTGCGGATCCGCAATTTGCGGACCGCAAAACACATACGGTCGTGTGAATGAAGCCTTAGAGTCAGTATTGCAGTACTGCAGTGGTGTTGGGGTCAGTGTTTAGGGACAGATCTAGGGAAATAGTCATGGAAAGCTAGAGCCAAGGTCAATTATTGTCTGCTTATTCTAGCATCTGTTCATCAACATCCATTTATTTCATCATCTGACTACTGTCACCATCCTGTTCGAGTGATCTATTAGTGAGTGCCTATCTTTCTGGCTCTATAAAGAAAGTCCTTTCCAGTGATTCCTTCACAGAGGGAAGTCCTGAACAAGTTGTTTCCACCCAATGAGAATGGGACCATGTAAGACTGAATACATGCTCTCCAGTTGTGCCATAGCAGTCTCATGATCTGCCTTTACGGTAAACACACCCTAGCTCTGACCAGGAAGCAGCTCCTGAATCATATATTATTGTCATATTTACTGTCAAAATCTTCATTGTTCCAGCATGAAATTATTATTTCTTTTATCACATATTAGAAATGTTCAATATTTCCTAATCCTTTTTATCTTTGACAGTTTTAAAGGGCATTATGGTGAAATGTCTCTCACAACAGCATCTGACATTTTGAACACAATGCAAAGACAAAGATCAGCAAACATCAAATGATACTCTTATTGACAAAAATGTCCCGAGAACATGGGCCAAGGAGGAAGCTACATGTTTTATGCATTGGAGGCAAAATGTTATAGGATTATTGAGGGAGGATTAATGGGGCTATCTGGAGAACTTAAAACTGGAGTTCTTGATGTTACTGAATGGTTTGTGAAATGCAAGTTACTCATAGACTGAAGACACTTTGTTGTGTATGGCTGCTGTACTTGCACTGTAGTATAACATGAAGAGACTCTAAGGTTGGCCATACACATAACTGAACGCACATAATGTACACATGCATTCTCACTTTTTTTAAAAAAAAAAAAAGCTTTATTAAATATAAAATCATGATACAGGCCAAGCAATAAAATACAATAACAGAAAAACATTCCCCTTGACCCATCACCCGCCCAACCCAAAGCCCACTGGACACCCGGAGAGGCCAGCTCATAAATATATCTCCAAAGGTTGGTGGTTCATTATTTTTTCAATTTTTACTAGTAACTGGTAGGGCTTTCAATCCAACAATTGCGTTACTTTTTTACCTGCTTTACTATTATCACTTCCAATTATACAGTTTATTGGGTCAAAAGGAATTACAATTTGAAAATTATTATTTATCTCTGAAATAATTCAAAACCAATAAATGTGGGGCTTGAAACACCACCAGATCATATGAATCCGATCTGCATTAACAGTCTTAGGGCTCATGCACATGGCTATAGTTTTGATCTGCATCTGATCTGTGTATGTATAGGGTCCTATAGCAAAATGAGATGGGGCTTCACCCCACCTAATGTAAGACAATTAAAACAGCAGCATAGGTAGCAATACTTAAAGGTATGTATTGCATATATTTATTCCCCACAAAAAGGTATATTGTTCTGGCACCTGATTGGGCCCCATAACAAGTACTATGGCTGCTATGGCTACAGTTACACCTATTAATACTGCTTCAGGTGCAGATTAAGGTGCTGCCGATTACCCAACAAACAAGCAAATGCTGCGTCCATCATGTTATTGCCTCTTTCATGTAATACCTAAAATCGTAATTTGTCATGACATATGCCAATAGCAGGCCACCATGGGAACAAGCCTCCCTAGTGTCACTCGCGAGGCTAGGGAGGCTCTCCCCTGTCACAAACTGATATTGGCTAGCAACCCCCGACCCCATCACCTCCCCCCAGTTGCCGGATGTTTTGATCCGCGCAAAGGGGAGATGCAGAGGCAAACATGTGGGCAGCGGCAGATGTGTGAGTGACGCGGGTGCTGGGGAGCGGTGTACGTATTAGTGTATGAGGTGCCCAGGTATTTTGGGGGGCATTATAGAGATAACCCAAACCAAATGTGGTATATATGGGCACAGACAATTAAGGATAACATAAAAATAAATGGAACGCTAAAATGTTTTTTCCTTGAAAAAAGTGTATTTGCTGTAGAGCTTTAAAAAATAAGAAACATCATGAGCCTTTTTTCTGCAAAATATGGGGCCTGTAAATATGAAATAAAATAAAAGATGGATTGTGATTCAAAAAATGTAGTTTATCTGCTAGAATGCAATTGTGGATACCAGTATATATGGCAAATGGGGTGGAAATAAAGAAAAAGGCTAAATGAACATATTAGGAATATAACAAAAGGGGTAAAAACGCATAGTGTGTCAGCCCCCTTGCTAGAGAAACATGAAAAAAATCCATATGGTCTGAAAGCAAGGGGACTTGAAATCATTGAAGGAGTGGAGGTATAATAAGAAACTGAGTTAATTTAACCATTCTGTCAACCAACTGTATTGACTTTAGGCTAGACCTAAGAGCCCTGGTATTCCTGTCCCCTGGTATTCACCCTTTAACGCCTTAATCCAGGTATCTGGAATTTTGCTGCAAGGAAGCCACCAGGCTGCTATCTCTTGGAATGGTCCCAGTGTGGTTGGCTGCTGAACCACAGGGATCAGAGAAACCAGTGTGTGGCACTGAGGGAACAGGCAATATACATAGTCAATAAACAGGCAGAGGTTGGACTGGCAGAGTTTGTGAAAATCCGAGAAACAATCCAAAGGTCAGGGCAAACGGCACAGGAACAGTACGATGAACAGGCACAGGTCAGGAGCCAGAGAAACAAACAGATAATAGCTCTTTTCAGACACTAGCTAGCTAGAGAGAGACCTAGAATGATCTGTACAGACTTCACAGGAAAGGACTGAAGGAAACAGCTTTGTATATATAAGAGCAGTTGATTAGCAATTAGACATAACAATGCAGCAGCTCGCTCACAGACCAGGAGAAGAATAACCCTTGCAGCATTGAACACAGAGGTACAATGAATACAAGCTCTAATTCACACATGGGAAGTAGGCACCTGTGGGCACAGGACAGTGGTGGTCAGTACTAGCCTTAGGATAGATGGTACCCGTTAAAGGAAGTCTTCTTGCTCCCCCCTATACACACACCTCCACAACCATTATTGGGAATTAAATACACTAAATTAGTAGCATTAAATTTAAAATGTAACTTAAAAACTACAGACACCAACGAGGCAATATTTTATATTTATATTTTACTCATTTTGGGATAAAAATAATTTTTTCAGTTGGCCTATAAAAAAGTTTCAGCAGTTTTTGTGATACATGCAGTTAAAAATCAGTCTATTTGCAGACTGTCCCTCCTAAGTTCAGTCAGCTGATAAATCATGTAAAGCCTTATATCCAGACCTCATATAACCACTCTTCTAAACTATATTCTTATTAGTTTGATAAGGCTTCAGTTATAATAAAGTAATGAGTGTCTATGAGGTCAGGAGATCAGAGATTCACATGAGTCATCAGCTGAGGGGAGGAACAGTATGCAAGCAGAATGATTTTAACCTCATGTATCACAAAAACTGTAAATATTTCTAAAAAATATATTTTCAAAACAGAAAATCTGTTTTTTATTGCTTATTTAAGTGTGTTTCCACACCAAATCCACCCATGAACTGCATGGTTTTCCGCAGATCTCTACCTTGCATTGAAAAGAGTGAAACCTGCACACAAAAAAAATCGCACATAGACATGCTGCTGATTTCAAAATCTGCACAGCAGGTCAATTTCTACACTGAAAAAAAAACAAAGTATACAGTACATGAGATTTATCTAATCTTATTAACTTTACTAGTACAGTATTATGCTGCGTTTATTCTGCACAATAATCCACACTGTGTGCAGGTAGCCAAATACAATACCAGAACCAAGCTCATTACATAAACACAGCACCAGAACCAAGCCAATTACATAAATACAGCCATAAAACCAAGCATATTGCATAAATACAGCACAAGAACCAAGCTAATTACATTAACGTACCACCAATCAAGCTAATTACATAAACATATCCCCAGAACCAAGCCCAGTACATAAATACAGCACCAGAACCAAGCCCATTATATAAATACAGCCCTAGAACTAGAGATGAGTTAATCTATTCGCCACTTCGTAGATTCGCATCGAATCCTCCATTTTTCCTACTCCAAAGCAAATCCGGATTTATTCAGATTCGCTTCGTATTATTCATAAATGTTCTTAAAATTTTGAACGCTGATGCTACATACGCTACATACGCTATGTACACATTCTTCTTGCCCCATCCCGGCCCCCAGAAGCAGGAAAATGACGATACGCCCCCTCAAGAGCGGAAAAGTGAAGATACGCCCCCCCTCAGAAGCGGGAAAAACCAGCCCGGGCCCACCGGGAACTATTTGCGTGTATAGGGAGTGAAGACTCCTCCCTCATTACTCCGCCCTCCTCTCCAGTTCAAGCCAGCGGTGAACAAGATACCACAGCATGGTGAAGCAACTGCGACCAAAGTGGGGAGAGATGGTGTTTGGTAGCGAGTTACCCGAACCACCTGTCCAGTTCAGAGGACATCAGAGTGTCACAATTGGTCAAGAGAATCCTGACTCGATGTTCGCTGTGCCAGCTGGTGCGGCGGAGGTGGCTGGAGCGTCCACTCTGCCACCCAGGAGGAGAACAACAACAACAACACCTTCCATGTGGCAGAATCCCATTGTGCCTGCATCAGTGACGGCCCACGCCCAGACCCTATGGGACTACAAGAATGTGGTGGAGGACTGGGTCATCCAAGTACTGAACCATCCAAGGACGGGAGACCCTACACTCGAGCAGCGTAAGGGAACCGTCCTATGGTTTTCAGTGGAGCGAGGCTGTGGCTTCCTTGCGGACAATGAGGACGGCAAGGAGTACTTTGTGGGCTGCAGGTCAGTGAAACGGCCATACCTGCCCCAACCCCGTCACAGCCTATACGTGGGGGATCAGGTGGAATATACCCCCATGGCATCCCTGAAAGGCACCTTTGCTACCCGGGTTACCTTATTATCTAAGCCTCTGGTACCTGCATCAGTAACACGAGAAGTTTGGCCAGAGGAACCACCAGGCGAAGTACGCGTGCGCTGCCTACAGGAGTCACCAGATGGCACCCTCCGTTTCAGGGAGAAGCCACAGCCGGAGCCTCTGATCCCTGGATTGCCACCACCATCACAGTCCTTTCAGCTGGGTCAGCTGACAACATCATTGTTTACTTTCCAGTCCACGGTGATCCAGTACCAACTACCCTGGATAATGCAGTCAGCAGCAGCCAGGGGAGCTGGCGCTTCTTCCCTGGGTGCAACCTTGCCTGAACCGCTGCAGCCAGAAGTCCTTACCCCTGCTGTCCCTGCAGGAGTATCCGGAAAAGTGAAGGCGCAAGTGGCTGAAGCGCTCACCAGTGTGACCACCACCCGGACCCGGTCAAGTCTGACTTCTGGCAGAAGAGGGCAGTGGAGCTCCACCACAGCAGCCAGCTTGGCCTACGGGAGGCAGGAGTGTCCTCTGATGTCATTCAGTAGCAGGTCCAGCGAGGAGGACTTCAGGTCCCTCATCTGAGGAACCCTTCTACTGGCTGATTTAAAGGACACCTCTGGAGGACCTATGGGAGCCACAACAAGGACTGCACCTGACGGGTGAGAGTTGGCACTTGTTTTTAGTTTATGTTGTTTTTATTGCCCCCTGTTTGACTCTCACCCAGTTGGACATGGCTTGTCAGGACTATCGACCCCCCCCTTCATTCTGCAGAAAATTCCCAGTTGCTGCTATTTTATATTATCCATGTGGATAATATACAATTGAATTTTGGACTGTGTTCCATTGTTTTATGCCAAGCAGCCATAAGGAGAGACTCAAACGTATATCTGAGCCTATTATGCTTGCAAATGTGAAATTGTTTGCACTAAAATCTTTTTTATAATTATGTCTTTGCTGTATTTTAGCATAGTAATAATGTTTTTACAGGTTCAGCAACGTTCAAACACTTTAGCCCAGTGTGTGTATTCTTTTTCAGGTACTGCAATGTGTCCTATTATGCACTTACTGTATGGTGTTTTCAGTAAATTATACACTTAGCCAGATAGCTAACAGTGAGCACCTTACTTTTCTTCCTCATATGGACTGCCTCTGAGGACTGCACGCTGCGGCCTAGCCTTGTGCGGGCGTGAGTATGATGCAATTGTGAGTCAATAGTACGCTAAGGATTCGTACGCACTTTTTACGCTAATGCTTATGCATTCAGTTCAGTAGCGTTCTTTTAAGAATGGCTTAGACTGTATGTTCGTAATTTGTGCAGTATTATTTGCAAAACAACGATTATTTTTTTAACGCAAATTCAACCGAATACATTCGTGTTAAGAACGAATCTTGTCATAAATTTGTTTATTATTCGCTCATCTCTACCTAGAACCAACCACATTGCATAAATACAGCACAAGAAAAAGAAGTACCAAATTACAGCTCCCATTATGTCCTGAACAGATGTAAATGCAGGTTCTGCTGCACAGGGACCCTGTGCGGGAGGGGGCCCATTCTAACTGACAGCAGGGGTAGATGAGCGCTTCCAATGAGGAAGCGCTCATCTCTATATTCATCTGTATTAAGATACTAGCAGAAAGACCCGGCTTCGCCTGGGTTTATTTCATCTATTTATTTAATGTTTCTGTGTGTCGTTGCAGAGAGAAAGTCAATGCAGCTGACAGAAATTGATTTTTACCTTCATTTTTTCAATCCCTATTGGCTGTGGAGTGGGAGGGGGTGTGGTTTAATGGGACACGGGGGGGGTTAAGTCCTTCATTTCAGGGTGGCCTGAATTATAGGTTAATGCAATGAATGTTTCTGTGTGTCGTTGCAGAGAGAAAGTCATCCTCCCTCCCATCCCTGCAGCTGACAGATGTTGATTTTTACCTTCAATTGTTCACTCTCCATTGGCTGCGGAGTGGGAGGGGTCATGGCCTGACTGAGTCGGGGGCGTGACGTTGCAAGACCTAGGGCGGGGTTTTAAGTCCTTCTTTTGATGGTGGCCAGAATTACAGGTCGATGCCATGGTAATTTATGAGGACACGCCATGGGTAACAGTGGAAGAAAACATTGCTTTGCATGGGTATATTTAATCTATTTCATTTAATGTTTCTGTATGTTGTTGCAGAAAGAAATCCAACCTCCCTCCCACCCCTGCAGCTGACAGAAGTTGATTTTTACCTTAATTTTTTCAATCCCCGTTGGCTGCGGAGTGGGAGGGGGCGTGGCCTGACAGAGTCGGAGCGTGGTTTCGCGAGATCTGGGGCAGGGGTCAGAGTGGCATGAATTACAGGTCGATGACATGGTAATTTATGGGGACCCGCAATGGGTAGCAGTGGAAAAAAACATCTAATGGTCGTAGTCTAAAATTAGTCAATTTCATCTACGATTTTTGTGTGTCGTTGCAGAGAGAAATTCACCCTCCCACCCCTGCAGCTGATTTTTTTCAATCCCCGTTGCCTGCGGAGTGGGAGGGGGCGTGGCCTGGCAGAGTTGGGGGTGTGGATTATCAAGATGCTTCGAACGGTTGTAGTCTGAAATTAGTCTATTTCATCTAAAATTTTGTGCGTCATTGCAGAGAGAAATTCACCCTCCCACCCCTGCAGCTGACAGAAGTTTATTTTTCCCTTCATTCTTTCAATCCCTGTTGGCTGCGGAGTGGGAGGGGGCATGACCTGACAGAGTTGGGGGTGTGGCTTAGCAAAGCGCTTCGCATAGGTGATTTAATCTATTTCATGTAATGTTTCTGTGTGTCGTTGCAGAATGGCTGCAGAGTGGGAGGGGGCGTGGTCTGACAGAGTTGGGGGCGTGACTTAGCAAGGCGATTCGAACAGTTGTAGTCTATAATTAGTCTATTTTATCTAAAATTTTTGTGTGTTGTTGCAGAGAGAAATTCACCCTCCCATCCCTGCAGCAAACAGAAGTTTATTTTTACCTTTTTTTTTTCAATCCCCGTTGGCTGCGGAGTGGGAGGGGGCATAACCTGTCGGGGGCGTGGATTAGCAAGACGCTTCACATGGGTGTATTTAATCTATTTCATTTAATGTTTCTGTGTGTCGTTGCAGAAAGAAAGTCAACCTCCCACCCATCCCTGCAGCTGACAGAAGTTTATTTTTACCTTTATTTTTTCAATCTCTGTTGGCTGCGGAGTGAAAGGGGTGTGGCCTGACAGAGTTGGGGGTGTGGCTTAGTGAGACCTGGGGCGGGGGTTTTAAGTACTTCTTTTAGGGTGGCCTGAATTAAAGGTCAATACCATGCTTATTTATGAGCCCACGCAATAGGCAGCAGTGGAGGAAAACATCTTTTATTACTACTGAACTGTAGTAATAGAAAAAAACATAAGTTATATTTATGGTAACCGGAATACCTTTGACAGTGTCAGTAAATAGAAATGGATGAGATCCTCAGCTGCTGATAATTACCTGGTTGTTATGGAAACCTGCCCTCCCTGTGTGTGCCTTTGCAGAGAATGGCAGTTGGAGTTTAAAACCAAAGTTCCCAGTTGTAATGTTGGCTAATGGAGATCATATTTTGGGAATATCTCAGGAACGGTATGTCCTAGAGAGATGAGACCTGGTCTAAAACCTTCCCGGACACCTGATGTACCTGTGTGCCGAATTTGGTGAAAATCGGTCCAGTAGTTTGGTCGCGCATAGAGAACAGACAGACAGACAGACAGACAGAAACTCATTTTTATATTATTAAGAGATAGATGGATGCTGTGGTGGGACAGGAGAGAGGCATCTCCCTTTCCTGTTCCTCTGAAAGTTTATAGGCACTAGGACTGCAGCCCATCAGAGGCCAGCACAGGCAGCGCAATGATGTCATCGCGCTGCGTGAGCTGTACAGTGCGGGACACAGGCCGGAAGAGGCCTGCATCGCATCGCTGAAAGCGGCAAGGAGGTAAGTATATGTGTTTCTTTTTTTTCATATACGCTATGCTAAGGGCCCTATCTGGCACACATGGGGGGTACTATGGATGAGGAGGAGCACTATGGGGGGCCCTATCATATATACTGGCACATATGGGGGGCACTATGGAGGAGGAGGAGCACTATGGCGGCCCTATCATATATATTGGCACACATGGGGGGCACTATGGAGGAGGAGGAGCACTATGGCAGCCCTATAATATATACTGGCACACATGGGGGGCACTATGGAGGAGGAGGAGCACTATGGGGGGCCCTATCATGTCATGTATATTGGCACACATGGGGGGAACTATGGAGAGGGAAGAGCACTATGAGGGCCCTATCTTATGTACTGGCACACATGGGGGCACTATGGAGGGGGAGGAGCACTATGGGGGCCCTATCTTATATACTGGCACACATGGGGGCACTATGGAGAAGGGGGGTCATTATATAGGGGCATTATACTGGCACACATTATGGGGGCATTTTATACTGGCACATTATGTGAGGCATCATGGGGACAAGGGGAGGAGCACTAGGGGGGCACTATATAGGAGTATTTTATACTGGCGCAAATTATAGGGCACTATGAGGACTTTGGCTCAACTGGGGGCACTAAGAGGGTTTTTTGGCACACAGTAGGAGGCATTGGCACACATTATGAGGGCACTATGGGGACATTGGCTCTACTGGGGGCACTAATTATTTCTATTGGTAGGACTTTGGGGAGTACTATTACTGTGGGGGTCACCCTGGCACAGTATCAGCTTAGCACAGTTATTTTTGGGGAACATTTTGGTTACACTATTAGTGTCAGGAACACTATTTCCTGGACGCAGTTATTTTTTAGGGTGTGTGCCAATAATTACTGAAGGTGGTACTATCTGTGTGTAACTAGTATTTGCAGGGGGACTGTTTCTGCAGTATAGTTTTGAGGAGCACAGTATTGGGGTGGTAGAATGGGGTGTTCAAGAAGGTGGGAGAATGATGGAAAAGTAGGAAACTAAGATGTCTGTCTGTCAAACTCTGCAGAGAGAAGACATGGCTGAAAGAAATCATCATGGTGATCTGGTCTGAAAGAAGAAGATGAGGACAGAGAACATCTACATCAAAGGAGATGTCACTGGATGTAAGCGGTATGTGGCGCTGTATTAGGCTCCTTTCACATCTAAGTTAGTGATTCTGGCTGGCTGTTCCAGCAGAGAACAGTCCTCCGGAATTCACCGGATCAAGCATTGCTAGATGCAGAATGCCTGCCGGCCCCATTAACTATAATGGGGTCTGGCAGAGATCCGGCCACAATCTGCAAAAATGCCGAGAAGCAGTGGGACACAAACCGCTGCATGCCTAAGTTTGTGTCTGGTAAATTCCATGCATTCTCTGCCGGATCAGGTGGCCGGAGCGTATTGCTGCAGGTGTGAAAGTAGCCTTACCCTGTATGTTTTGTATTGCTGTATGTAATGTAAGAACAAAATAGGTTAGGCTGAGAATTTGGCTTGGGGGAAGGGGGCCCAAACACATTCTTTGCATAGGGGCCCTCTGCTGTCTGTGTACATGTATGCTGAGGGTTGTTTCAAGAGAATGCTACCACCCATTATAATTCTGTAGAGCATAGAAGTGACTACAGAACTGAGCAAGCACAATCAGTGGCAAAATAAACATTTACAGTTAGTGGCTTACAGGTGACATCTCCTCCACAGTTATTATCTTCTCTTTTTTTCCATCTGGTTCAGACGGCCATAGTTATCTTCTCCAGGCCATGACTCATCTCTGCAGAGCTTACTGCCCAGATGTCTTGAGCTTCTAGCTTTACAAAGTCATCCAACTGACTCTATTACCTAACACAAACTCCTCTTAGTTCCACATGCTGTGCCCTGAATATAATAGCAGCATACACTGTGCCCCAAAATACAATTGTCACATGTGCCCCTTGAAAATAATGCACCACTCACTGATATTAATTGTAGTTTCCCTATAGATAGTGCCACACAGTCTGTGCCCCCATACTGTTCCATATGCTCTGTGCCCTTTTATATAGGTGCTACATGCTCTGTGCCCCTTTATATAGTGCTACATACTCTGTTCCTCCTTACATAGTGCCGCAATACCACAACGTTATCCAGCGATGCAGTCCTGGCTTTTTAGCTCAGGCTGGAATCTGCAAAACGTCACCTGATGTCATCGCAACGCCTGCATCACAACAGAGCACCGAACGAATGGTTGACTCAGTCTTCTACTTTGTCGCAAGTTAAATCAGGCACCCCCAACCAGGAGTCGGTGAGTTCCTCTGACACAACCCTTAGTTGGCATGGCCCGGGAACAAGCTCTGTGCCCCCACCTGTTCTCAACCTGCCTCTGTCATTTTCTGTTCCCTCAGCTAGAGAAGTATTGAATGCTATTGGCTCAGCTCCACTTTTTAGCGAGGACAAGATTCTAGAGGACAGTCAGCAGCTACTTCCCAGGCAAGATCTGGAGGAGAGATCTGCTGCTTCCTCCAGTAGGTGGGCAAGTAGTCATGATGAGAGTCGTGTGGGTGAGGGTGACATCAGTGATGTGCAGACAGTAGTGAATGATGATGTGGCTGATTGTACATGAAAGCGGCTGAACAGGGTGGCAGAGGTGGGAGGTTGAAAGCCAAATGTGCCCAGGGTAGACCGCACGCCACGCAGGAGCCTACCTTTCCAGAAAGAAGTGGAGTTGCAGGAGCTCACGGAGGCAGTGATAGCAGGCAATCAGCACGGAGTGGTGGGGGGGGAATGCCATATTCGGCGGTGTGGCAACTTTTCATCAAGCCTCCTGAGTAAGTGAGCATAGCCATTTGCAGAATCTGTGGGCAGAAGGTGAAGCATGGCCAGGGTGCCAATGTTGGCACCATGGCCCTGCTTCAACACATGCATCATCACAATAATTTGGCCTGGGAAAACTGTTGTTCTAATGTAGTGGTACAGCCTGTGGCAGTAATCGCTGCATCACCGAGTGGCCCGTACCCCTTTTCTGCAAGTCAAGGCTCCACCACCTCAGCAGAAGGGAGGTGTGTTTCCTTCCCATCATCTACTGGTCCTGATGTTCTGGCTGCTCCTCCTCCTTCGACTCCCAGTCAGTCATTACATCAGTAATAGATGCGAGAGGTGATTACAAATAGACAACAGTATGTGTGCACTCATCCAACGGTGCAGAAGCTGAAAGTGCTTCTGACCAAGTTGCTGGTACTACAGTCCCTTCCATGTGGTGGACTCTGCACCGCCATCATTACTTCTCCAAAAAGGCAGTACCAGCTATGCACACGTATGTTGAACAGAAGGTGGGTCAGTCCTTGAGCCTGTCAGCGTCTGCCAAAGTGCACGGCAGCGCCGACATGTGGTGCTGTAACCAACTGTAACAACTTGGGCAGGTGACGGCACTGCGGCCTCCAAGGTCTCAAGCTGTGGGTCCTGTGCCAATGTTCTCCTCTGCCTCCTTATCCTCCACCTTGTCCTCAGCCTCCACTGCATACCACATGTGCAGGGCACAGCGGTGTCATGCTGTTCTGCACCTAGTTTGCCTGGGCGAACGGAGTCACTCAGGGGAGGAACTGCTCCGTATGCTCCATCAAGAAATCGAATCCTGGTTGTCTCCTCGCCAACTTAAGATTGGAACCATGGTCACCGACAATGGGAAGAACATTGTGTCGGTACTGCATCAAGGAGGGCTGAGCCATGCTGAGCCACGTGGTTAATCTGGTTGTAAACAGGGGCGTAGCTAAAGGCTCATGAGCCCTGGTGCAACAGTTCAGCTTGTACCCCCCCACACACCCCACCCCCACTAAACCCTGGTGCACCTAGCTTTTCTGCTGTCCAAGTCAAAAATTGAAACGCGTCCCCCCATTGCCAAATTCTCAACCTAACCCCTTCCCTCCAGTCCTAATGTTAAAGGGGTTGTCCTCTATTTACTACTGATGACCTATCCTCAGGTCATCAATATCAGATCGGCGGGGTCCCCCAGCACCCCCGCAGATAAGTTGTTGGAAAAGAGGGCAGCGCTCATGAGACCTGCTTTCTCTTCTCTGTTCACCTGCTCGCTGCAGCATTTGCAGTGATGAGCAGGTAAACAGAGCAGAGAAGGCAGCGCTCGTATGAAAAAAAAAAAAGCCTTTAAAGAGGACCTTTCACCACTCCTGACATGCCTGTTTTAATAGCTCCATGCCTTCCCCACGTACTAACAATTCTGGAACATCTATTCTTATGGCTTTATGTTGTACCATTCCTTTATTATTTGCACTAGAAGTTATGAATTAATTGCCATTTGTCTTCAGTAAAGGAACAGAGGGGTGGTGGCCAGTTGGGGGTGTGTATCTGCACAGACTCACTCTATCCAATCAGTGCTGCCATGTTCAGACTGTGCAGGTACACACCCCCAACTGGTCACCTCCCCTCTGTTCCTTTACTGAAGACAAATAGCAATTAATTCATAACTTCTAGTGCAAATAATAAAGGAATGGCACAACTTAGAGCCATAAGAATAGATGTTCCAGACCTGTTATTACATGGGGAATGCATGAAGTTATTAAAACAGGCATGTCAGGAGTGGTGAAAGGTCCTCTTTAAATACATGGAAAACATTACATACAGCCCTACAGAACATACAAGAGAATACAACTTCACATACTTATTTCATCCAGTGATGTCTTCTCTGTAGACATTCTCTTTCCTCTTCTCCATTCAGACCAGACCGCCATGGTGACTTTTTCAGCCACATCTGTCTCTCTGCAGAGTTTGACACAAAGACCATTTACATTCCTCACTTTTCTATCATCCTTCACCTCCTGGTGCTCCCCAAAGCCCTTCACATTATACACAAATAACATCTTCCCAATTGTACCCCTGGTAATAGTAATAATGCCCCATAATAAAAGCACGCCTAGCAGCTCAAATGCTCTCCTATAGTGCCCGAGCAGCTTATACACTCGCCTATAGTGCTCACAGCAAACTGTCCCCTATATTGTCCCAGTAATTTAAATGGTCCCTAATATTGTCCCTGTAGTACTATAGGGGATGATTTAAACTACTGGGACATTATAGGGAACCACTGAAACTACTGGGAGAATGTAGGGTACCATATAAACTAATGGGGCACTATTTAAAATACTGGGGCATTATAGGGACTATATATACTAATGGGGCACTATAGGGGACCACATAAATTAATGGGGCACTATAGGGGACCATTTAAACTACTACAGCATTATAGGGGATCATTTAAACTACTGGGGAATTATAGGGGATCATTTAGTTTAAATGATCCCCTATAGTGCCCTAGTAGTTTAAATGGCCCCCTATAGTGCTCCATTAGTTCAAGTGGTCCTCTATAGTGCCCCAGTAGTTTAAATGCCCCCTATAGTGCTCCATTAGTTCAAGTGGTCCTCTATAGTGCCCCAGTAGTTTAAATGCCCCCCTATAGTGCTCCATTAGTTCAAGTGGTCCCCTATAGTGCCCCAGTAGTTTAAATGGCCCCCTATAGTGCTCCATTAGTTCAAGTGGTCCCCTATAGTGCCCCAGTAGTTTAAATGGCCCCCTATAGTGCTCCATTAGTTCAAGTGGTCCCCTATAGTGCCCCAGTAGTTTAAATGGCCCCCTATAGTGCTCCATTAGTTCAAGTGGTCCCCTATAGTGCCCCAGTAGTTTAAAGGATTACCTTCAGGGCCCTCAGTACTGGCAGGCAACCTGTTGTTCCTCACTTCACACTGCCTGCACCATCCACCACTTTCCACTCGGAGCCCGCGCCTCATCCTGCTGGCCACAGTCACTCTGCAGGCAACTGGAAAGATAGCTGCATTTTCATTGGTGGTCAGTGGGACTCCTCCTCCTGACTGCCGCTCCATCACTTCTCCACACTGCAACATCGATTCTCATCTTCCTGCCCTGCGCAAGTGCGCAGTGCAGACCACAGAGTTTGGGGCACAAACTCACGGACGGTTGGCAACCCTGAGTGCCACTGGCAAGGGAGCCTTCTGGGCCCCCCTGAATATGGGCCCGGTCGCAAGTGTGACCGCTCGACCCCTATAGCCACGCCAGTGGTTGTAAAGCAGTTCCTGGAGTCTTCCACCCATCTGCAAGACATACTGAAAACGGCCAGGAAACTGTGAATACACTTCAGCAACACTTACACGGCAAAGCACACCCTTCTTGAGCTACAAAGGCAGAATGGCATTTCCCAACATTGCCTCATATGCAACATTTCCACCCTCCACATGTTCGGCCAACTATATGAGCAGAGGAAGGCCATAAATGATTTCTTGATGATGCAGGCAGACAGGTGCACTCCCCTGTGTAACTTTGACGCTCATGCGTGACACCTGTCGTTTGCTCAGGCCATTTTAGAAGGCCAGTTTATTTGTCAGTCGTCAGGACTACAGTATGAACAATGTCTTTCCACTGCTTCATGTCCTGGAACAGATGCTGCTAAATCTGTCTGGCCAGAGGACAGGAGATGTGGCACCTACACCTCATGGCCACCTGAGCCCTGTAGGGGCTGAACTGGAGGAGGAGGACATTCACGTACGAGCAATGTATACAGAAATGGGTGTTTTTTTTGCACAAGTGAGAGGAGGAGCAGAAGGATGTAGAGGGCGATGAGGAAGACCAGGCAGATAACCCTGAGACACAATGGCAGTATGCATTGGAGATGGAGGCAGCGAGTCCATCTGAGTCCCTGGTGCAAATGGCCTGATGCATGCTCAGTTGCTTGCATAGTGACAGCCGAATTGTCATAATTCAGCAGAGGGATGACTACTGGCTCTTCACCATGCTAGACCCCTCGCTACCAGTCCAAAATGGTGGTCTTTTTTACACCCGCTGAGAGGGAGGATAAACTGAACTACTATCGAAACTTCCTATGTAGTCAGTTGGCCGCTGCCTATGTACACCATCACCCATCCTTATGAAGGTCTGACCGGGGAGCCCTATGTGCTCACGTTCCACTGCCATGGCTGCTGGAGGAGGGTGGGGGGATAGGAGCAATACCAGCTCCATCAGCAGCAACTTACCGTATTTTTTGCCCCATAAGACACACTTTTTTCCCAAACAAATGGGGGGGAAATGCCCCTGCGTCTTATGGGTTGAATGCTAATGAGCACTTCCATTATGGAAGCGCTCATTAGCACAGAGGACCGGGAAGTGGTGAAGACTCTGTACTTACCGCTTCCTGGTCCTACGTTCAGCTGTGCAGGGCTGCGCACAGTGTGAGGGCGCTCTGTGACCTCACACTGTGCGCGCCGGGTCACAGCACAGCCGTAGCAAGCAGAAGACAGAGCGTGGGTGGAGGAGCGGCAGCGTCCAGGAGCAGGAGAGGTAAGTGGCTTTTAAATTTTAATAGAGGCATGCTGGGCTCATATGGCAGCTGAATAGAGGCATGGGGGCTGATATGGGGGATGAATAGAGGCATGGGAGCTGATATGAGGGATGAATAGAGGCATGGGGGCTGAAATGGGGGATGAATAGAGGCATGGGGGCTGATATGGGGGAGGAATAGAGGCATGGGGGCTGATATAGGGGATGAATAGAGGCATGGGGGTTGATATGGGGGAGGAATAGAGGCATGGGGGCTGATATAGGGGATGAATAGAGGCATGGGGGCTGATATGGGTTATAAATAGAGGCATGGGGGCTGGTTACATAGAAATGAATGGGGCTTGCGTGTAAGAACAGAAAGCATCCGACATTTTTCACTGATGGGTGCAAGGAGATGTAGATTGTAATTCTTCCATTTTTCTTCACACGTGTGAAAAACACATCAAAACTAATTGCATCCGTGCAGAAAAAATGCACACACTGAACAAAAGTGTAGATAAAACTGACTGAAAATACATGCAAAACCATAATTTTTTCCTGAACAGGTCCTAACAGAATCCGTATAGCTCGTGTGAAAGAGGGCTAAGGGTGGTTTGATATGTACCTTTTTTCAAGAACTGGGTTTTTGCACATGTGTTTTGCCATATTTTTGCAGCACTGCATTTTGGTCTTTGTGTGGCTTTTTTGGGTCAGTGGCATTTTCTTTGAAAACACAGCATGATCTACTGCAGGCATTTCTCTTGGCATATTTCCTATATACGTTTTTAAGACTTGCAGAATGGGAGAAACATGCATGAACAAAATAACATAAAAAAGCCACCCAAAACTACATATGCCATTTAAAAAACTGTTACATTGAACACTTGGACGACAATATTTTGTTGCACAGACTTTTTTGCTCCGTGCTCACCACTTGAGAGTGGCAAGGGAGTGATGGGGGTGTGATGTGGGTCAGGACATAGTGCCCGATATATTTATCTTTTATGCCTGGAAACAGCAGAAAAGCGGACTGAAAATTACTCCAGTCAGGGGCTACAGTAGATTTTACTTCAAGTGCATAGACTACCGGCGGTTCACCTCATTCATGATGACGTCTGAGCCTCATCATAAGTTATGCACTTTATCTGCCAGCACACGGGGGAAACAAAGACCAGTGCAAAAATGGTCCCCAGTGTGGGAAGAAGAGCTACATTTGATCTAAGGTCTTTCTCTTTTTCCTAAAATGCAACTGGATTTTCCTGATTTCCATTAGCTGCTTTTCTTTCATAGTATTTAGGTATTAAGGGGAAAAAAAAACATTCATGCAATAAGGAAACCATGTCCTTACAATTTTATTTCTAATTTCATCTAGCGTAATCCCTGACATTTCTATAATAGGCCTTGATTTAAATCTGTCCTCTTCAGGGTTCAGTGAAATTTAAATAAGGGCTCCTAATTTTGAGGTTGCAGTCTTTTTTTGCTGATTCTTTTCCCACAAATGGGCATTCCTTGTGTTTTTATAGAGCCGCCCTTCATAATCAAGTCCTCCTGCCTAATTTAGAGATTGAGAAATTCCTGTTAACGCTTGGTTGCTACACATTTCTGCTGCCTTCAGGAGAATATGGAAATTTAGATTGTTAGCAGAAGACCTGAAGATGTTGGAATACTGGAGGAGAAAAACCTAGGAGAAACCTTTATAAACATTCACAAGTGTCTTGTTGCAGATATCTTGCTCCGAGAACAGGTTCACATGTGCACTTAATGAATACAACATGTGATCATTGCAAGGAAGGAATGCCAGACTGTTACATATGCATCAGACTCAATACAAGCAAAAATCAGCCGTACCACCCACACGGCCACTGTCTGCTGTAAGGCTCAGGGTCATAGGGGAGATGTATTAGACGGAGACGCAGACACTAGTTCCTACAGTATATTATCCCTTGTGGGAAAAATTTACAAGATCTAGTACACATATAACTTAAAACCTTCAGTGCCATTCCTGATAGGTAAAGTGTGTCAGGTTTTAACTTCAATAAGAGCATGTTCATATAGGACTACAGCGGTGACATTCTTAGGTCACTAAGAGTTGTTCACATAGCTGATTTTTCCACCAGACCAATACTGATACTAAAATTTCCGCTGTGGTTTTACATTTTTCATGTTGTGGATTTACCCATGGATTTAGCTTCAATCAGTAGGGGTAATCCATATGTCGGTACCTGCTGTGGTTTTCAAGTGTTTTTGTCGACTGTATGAATGGATTCCATTGGAAACAATGGGACGTTGATTTGCCTTGGTTTTTATGTGGATTTCAGCACAGAATATGTGCCTAAATTCACACGAGTAAAATGCTGTGTTAAAAGCCCAAAGGGTATGGCCAGTGGGGTACATAGAGAGGTAAGGGTTCCATAGCCAGGATCAAACCAGGCCCCCCACACAGGACAGAAGGGTTTCTGCTTAAACCCTTTTCAATGACCCTTGGGCCATTTTTCCATTGCCTCATGTGATAAAAGTTGTTCCTATAGAGGGTAGAGTCATGACCAAGTTTTCACCTCCTGTAGAAGAGGAGATAATTCCAGCTAAGACTGGGCCCCCTCTTGCCCTGGGCCCCATAGCAGTCGCATGGTCTGCCGCTATGGTAGTTACGCCCCTGGGTTTGGCCACACATTGTGTAAATACTGCATTTTTTCATAGTGGAACTGCATGCACAAAATTCATAGCATTTTACAGTAGCACCAAAACAAATCTCATCTACAAGCCACGTAAAAAAATTATATCCAAACACGACATGCTGCTCAGATTTTAAATATAATTGCAATGCAAAGGGTGAAATCCATAGCAAAATCCACAACAGAAATCTGTCCTGTGGCCGCATCTTTCCACCATAAATACTCCCTGCCTAGAGCTGATGTTTGTTATATCACAAATTGTGGGTGGTCAGTTGTGGGCAACTGGCAACTCAGGGATAGCATGTGACCTGCAAAGCTTATCCTATGACTGCTACCTCTACTTCTCCCTCTGTGCACTGTACAATGAATACAGTCCAGTTTTTTGCTGAACAAATGTGACCACTAGAGATGACCAAAGCATGCTTCGGATGTTACATCCGAAGTCACTTCATTCAAGACTTAATAATAATGTACGGAGATCCGTCTCCATACAGCAGTAAAATGTATGGGCTTCGATAAGCCGAAGTTAGTTATTTGCAAAGTCACGCATGACTTTGGTGAATAACTTCTGTAATTGCTTTTTAAAGTGGAAAACCACTTTAAAACTTGAAACTGAACTCGACTTCGATTCCGAGGTACCAGTCAGAACCAAAGCCGAGTTCAGTTTCAAGTTTTGTGTCATGCACGACTTCGCGAGTAACTAACTTTGGCTCATTGGAGCCCATACATTTTAATACTATGCGGAGACAGTATTAATAGTGTAGTAATAATGACCCTATAGTGCCCCTAGTATTAATAATGCCCCTATAGTGCCTCCAGCCCCCTATAGTGTCCCCAGTAATAACAATGCCCAATAGTGCCTCCAGCAATAATAATATACCTCACTGTTCTCCTAGTAATAATGCCTACATAAAGCTCCCTGCATTAATGTCCCTTAAATTGTCAATATAGTGCCTCCAGCAATAATATCCCCCAATTGTACCCCCAGTAATAATGTCTAAATAGTGCTCCCAGTATTAATAATACCTATTGTGCCTCCAGCAATAATAAGGCCTTAGGCGTATGAGGAGGAACAGCAACACAGCTGAATTTAGGAGGGGGACCTGCGGCAACCAGCCAGACTGTTATGTATCTGGTCAGCGGCTGTGTAGGGGGTTTGGCTGGACCACTGAGCGTCCACCAAGAATCAACCAGTCGGGTCTATGGCCAGTCTGCCCCTCATTACTATAGTTTATATAATTCTAGTTGTCAATAGTTCCAAATTTGGGGGATTTATCTGCATTTTCCAAAACAATGTCGGCAAATTTATGACAACACTGCTAAGAAGTGGGTGTTTCCGGGTGGGGTTGGGATTAAATGCCCAGCATTTACCAACAAAAATGTTGGTAAGTATAGTGATAGCATGCAATAAATTCCATGGCATACTCAGTATTGATATGATATAACAATATATTGCTGCTATCACATATTTTTGCAGCAGAAATAACCGTCTAACAGGAAATTTGACCTTATTGCCATAGCAAGCACCCAATGAGAACTCAGCTATCATTTCTTAAACTGCTCCTGAAAATTAAAGTTGGTCTGTGATTGGTTGCTATGAGCAAGTCCAGTTTTACAGTTAGACAATATATATAAAATATATAAAACTACTATTCTGTTATTATTCTTATTATATTATTCAGCATCTGAAAACATTGAAATGACCTGTGTTTTTAATTCCTTAAAGGGGTAGTCTGGTTTTAATGATTACATTTAATTGGGAATAGGATGCTGAACAATTTTCTAATATAAATCTATTTAAAACGTTGAGCACAGACCATTTTTATATCCACACAGCATTCTATCTCTAAAAATAAAATGGTATATTTTAGTTCTGAAAAATGCATCCATATGAGAGCTGGATAGGACTAAAGATGGTGACAAGTATCATGTGACCTGGCTTTCAGTTAACTGCCGGGTTATCTAACAGGTGAATAGTAGTGTATTGAGGAACATATACAGTATATAAAGTATTATTACCTGCAGCAGCATCTCATCATATCTGTCAGCGTTTGTGTAGAAGCAGACCTTTATGCATGTTGTGTTTTCCTACACTAAACTTTGTTAACAATATGACAACATCTTCTAGAGACAGGCTGCCATTTTACAAATCACCTAGAAGCAGGTAGCAATGTGAATACATACAGTGAGGTAGTTACTGTAATAACCACAGCAAGTATCATTATTCTACCACTAGTCCTATTTACTTATCACATGAATGTGTCCTGTGTGCAGACCCAGCACATATATGTCATGTAACCATACTGCTTACTGATTGTCAAGGATTAGAGATGAGCGGGCACTAAAATGCTCGGGTGCTCGTTATTCAAATCAAATTTTTCCCGATGCTCGGGTGCTCGTTTCGAATAACGAACCCCATTGAAGTCAATGGGAGACTCAAGCATTTTTTGCAGGGGACCGGGGCTCTGCCTAGGGAAGGCTGGGTGAAAACCTGGAAACCTCAGAAAATGATGGAAACACCACGGAAATGGACAGGAAACAGCAGGGGCAGCATGCATGGATGCCTCTGAGGCTGCCTAATCCCGCCATTACCCCAAATTCTCGGGCAACAGCCTGGTGGTGACCCTCAAGGCAATTGTGCTCACCCAAACCAAGAAAGGCAAGGCACATACCCATCACGTGTTAGGAAAGCACCCAACTAGGTGCAACGAAGGTCCATCACCGCCTGCAGGTGACACCACTGCTCATGCTGGCACTGCTGTGCTATCCCCCGCCCCACGACGCAGGCATAAGCCTGACACAGCATGGTGACAGCGTAGTGACACCAACAAGTGACCAAGTTAGATTGAGGTAGCAGGTGAACCACCCAAAAATGTAGCCTGACACAGCATGGCAGTGAACCCATAGTGACCAAGTTAGACTCAGGTGGCAGGTGAAGCACCCAAAAATTTAGCCTGACACAGCATGGCAGTGACACCACCAATGCCTTGGTCAGACTGAGATTGCAGTCAAATGTCTGTAGGTGAGCCTCCCAAAAATTTGTTTTGGAGTGTCCGAAGTTGACCCTCCTAAAAAATTGTTTTGAAGTGTCTGTAGTTGACCCTCCTGTAAAATTTTTTTTTGTTTTTCCTGTTATTAGTTTATGTACAACCCATGGCTGGCATCAGGGGCGTAGCTAGAACTGACTGGGCCCCACAACAAAATTTTGTATGGTGCCCCCCCTTCATGACTATCCTGGCATCCTATATGTGCATATGTAAGGGAGAGTTCACAGGGCAGGGGGCACACACAGTGCAGCATGGGGGGCACAGTACAAGGCAGGGGCACAGGACAGCATAGCGGGCACAGTGCATTATAGGGCATACAGTACAGGGCAGGAGGCACACACTGTGTAGCATGGGAGACACAGTACAGGGCAGGGGGAAAATACAGCACAGGGGGTGCAGTACAGGTCAGGGGGCACACAGTGCAGAATGGGGGGCACAGTACACGGCAGGGGGCAAAATACAGCATAGGGGGTACAGTACAGTGCAGGGGCACACAGTACAGGCCGGGAGGGCACGCACAGTACAGCATATGGGGCACATGGCAGCATACGGGGCACAGTACAGGGCAAGGAGTACAGTACAGGATAGGAGGCACACACTGTGCAGCATGGGGGGCACAGTACAAAGCAGGGGGCAAGATACAGCATAGGGGGTACAGTACAGTGCAGGGGAACACAGTACAGGCCGCGGGGGGGACGCACAGTACAGCATATGGGGCACATGGCAGCATACGGGGTACAGTACAGGGCAAGGAGTACAGTACAGGATAGGAGGCACACACTGTGCAGCATGGGGGGGCACAGTACAAAGCAGGGGGCAAGATACAGCATAGGGGGTACAGTACAGTGCAGGGGCACACAGTACAGGCTGGGGGGGGACACGCACAGTACAGCATATGGGGCACATGGCAGCATACGGGGCACAGTACAGGGCAAGGAGTACAGTACAGGATAGGAGGATAGGATAGGAGGCACACACTGTGTGGCATGGGGGCACAGTACAGGGCAGGAGGAAAAATACAGCATGGGGTACAGGGCAGCATAGAGGGCACAATACAGCACAGGGAGTACAGGGCAGGGGGCACACATAGTGCAGCATAGGGGACACAGTACAAGGCAGGGGGCACACACAGTGCAGTGCAGGAGGCACACACAGTGCAGCATAGGGGGCATAGTACAAGGCAGGGGGCACACACAGTGCAGCATAGGGGGCACAGTGCATTATAGGGGGTACATTACAGGGCAGGAGGCACACACTGTGTAGCATGGGGGGCACAGTACAGGGCAGGGGGCAAAATACAGCATAGGGGGCAGGGGGCACGCATAATACAGCAGAGAGGGCATAATGCAGCATACGGGGCACAGTACAGGGCAAGGAGTACAGTACAGGATAGGAGGCACACACTGTGCAGCATGGGGGGCACAGTACAAAGCAGGGGCAAGATACAGCATAGGGGGTACAGTACAGTGCAGGGGAACACAGTACAGGCCGCGGGGGGGACGCACAGTACAGCATATGGGGCACATGGCAGCATACGGGGTACAGTACAGGGCAAGGAGTACAGTACAGGATAGGAGGCACACACTGTGCAGCATGGGGGGCACAGTACAAAGCAGGGGGCAAGATACAGCATAGGGGGTACAGTACAGTGCAGGGGCACACAGTACAGGCCGGGAGGGCACTCACAGTACAGCATATGGGGCACATGGCAGCATACGGGGCACAGTACAGGGCAAGGAGTACAGTACAGGATAGGAGGATAGGATAGGAGGCACACACTGTGTGGCATGGGGGCACAGTACAGGGCAGGAGGAAAAATACAGCATGGGGTACAGGGCAGCATAGAGGGCCACAATACAGCACAGGGAGTACAGGGCAGGGGGCACACATAGTGCAGCATAGGGGACACAGTACAAGGCAGGGGGCACACACAGTGCAGTGCAGGGGGCACACACAGTGCAGCATAGGGGGCATAGTACAAGGCAGGGGGCACACACAGTGCAGCATAGGGGGCACAGTGCATTATAGGGGGTACATTACAGGGCAGGAGGCACACACTGTGTAGCATGGGGGGCACAGTACAGGGCAGGGGGCAAAATACAGCATAGGGGGCAGGGGGCACGCATAATACAGCAGAGAGGGCATAATGCAGCATAGGGGGTACAGTACAGGGCAGGGGGCACACATAGTGCAGCATAGGGGACACAATACAGGCAGGGGGCAGAATACAGCATAGGGGACACAGTACAGGGCAGGGGGCACACATAGTGCAGCATAGGGGGTACAGTACAGGGCAGGGGGCAGAATACAGCATAGGGGGTACAGTACAGGGCAGGGAGCACACATAGTGCAGCATAGGGGACACAGGGCAGGGGGCAGAATGCAGCATAGGGGGTGCAGTACAGGGCAGGGGGCACAAATTTACCACTGTTGGTCAGGCTGGCAGTGAGTCTGAAGGTCTGCTGTATTGGCTGGCTGGCAGGCTGCAGCAATGCTCAGATGGCTGAGACAGCGCTGCTCTGGGTTGCTCCTGCTTCCTGGATGTCTGTTATAGCCAGAGAAGGAGGTCAGCTGGCACTACAAGGGAGGTGGAGGGGCAGGTAAGAGAGGCAGGCAGGAGTGTAGAGGGTCACATGCAGGGTCCACATGGTGCTTCTGGAAGTCTGGGAGCGGGCCCTGTTTGTGACTGAAGTATTACTTGAAAAGATTGGTGGAGCAGCAGCTTCCTCTCACTTCTCCTCCACCAATCAGATTACACAGTGCAGCAGCGCAGAGGAGAGGTAGGAGAATCCCTCTCTCCCCATCCTCTTGTTTCAATGCGCAGCGTTATGATCCCACCCCACCCCTGGAAAGAGAGAGAAATAGAAATATTACCCTGCTGATTTGCCACATCCCTGCTACTGCTCCCGGGCCCCTGCTGAGCTCGGGCCCCGAAGCAGTCGCTTCCCCTGCTTCCCCTATAGCTACGCCACTGGTTGGCATGGTGGGAATATATAGGTTTGCTTCACAGACGGTCCACTGCACCGTTACATTTTCTTCATCATTGCCAATTACTTTTTCACCAACTGTTGTATGGCAATGATAAAGGGGAAGGTGAATCCACTGCCGAAGAAAAGTGTCATCCTCCTACAAGTCTCCACTTGTTCTCAATTGAAAAGGGGATGTTCTTGCCGTGGCCTTCCTCATAGTGGCCGCTTCTGCGGACGACAGAGGTGGTGTACCTACGGACAGCCTGACCGAACATGATGGCAGACGGGGAGACACTCCCTCATGTAAAATTGTTTTTTGAGTGTCTGTATTTGACGCTACAAAAAATTTATTGGAGAGAGGGCCTGTAGGTGGCCCTCCGTAAACATTGTTTGTATAGAGCACCAGTTGGCCCTCAGAAACATTGCCTGTTGGCTCAGCGTTTCTGTGCAAAGAGGAGGAGGAGGGGTTGGAGGAAGAGGCATAATAAGTCTGAGAAACCGTGACCGAGGTAGGCCCCGCAATCCTTGGTGTGGGCACTACATGAGTGGCCCCAGGGTCAGACTCGATCCCAGCTTCTACCAAGTTAACTCAATGTGCCGTCAGGGAGATATAGTGTCCCTGCCCGCCAGCACTTGTCCACGTGTCCGTGGTTAGGGGACCTCATCACTAAACGCGTTGGTCAGGGCACGGATGATGTTCTGTGACACGTGCTGGTGTAGGGTTGGGACGGCACATCGGGAAAAATAGTGGCGGCTGGGGACCAAGTACTGAGGGACAGCCACCGCCATCAGGTTGTGGAAAGCCTAAGTCTCTACCAGTCTATAGGGCAGCATCTCCAGGCTCAACAATTTGGAGATGTGGACGTTTAGGGCTTGGGCATATGGGTGGCTGGAATTGTATTTGCGCTTGCGCTCAAATGTCTGCTGCAAAGACAGCTGAACGCTGCGCTGGGACACATTGGTGGAGGTTGTGGAGGATCGTGCAGGTGAATGGGTGGTTGTAGGGTGGAAGGCGCTCGTGCCGGGGTCCTGGGCGGGGGGTGGACTCGCCGAGCCAGCATGTGACACAGGTGAAGGGGCAGTGGTGTGACCCACAGGAGGTGAACGGCCTTGGTTCCACTGCGTCGGGTGTTTAGCACTCATATGCCTGCGCATGCTGGTAGTGGTTAGGCTGGTAGTGGTGGCTCCCCTGCTGATCTTGGTGTGACACAGGTTGCACACCACAGTCCGTCGGTCATCCTCAGTTTCTTTAAAAAACCTCCAGACTTGCGAACATCTAGGCCTTGGCACGGGAACTTGACTCCGTGAAACAGTTGCTGATCTACCTGCTCTGGCCCTGCTTCTCCCTCTGGCCACCCCACTGCCTCTTCCAACCTGTTCTGGTGCTGCACTTGCCTCCACTTCAGAAGCACTGTCTTGAGTTGGATTACCAACCCAGCTCGGGTCAGTCACCTCATCATCCACCAGCTCTTCCTCCGATTCCTCACTCTGCTCCCCCCTCCGACTTACTGCCCTGACAACAACATCACTGTCTGGCAACCGTGTCTCATCATCATTATCATCCGACACCTCTTCACGCACTACTTGCACTAAGTCCACACTCTCATCACCCACAGACTGTGAAAGTTCTAAATTTTGGGCATCGGGACACAGCAACTGCTCAGGTTGCTCTTGAGCAGTGGTTTGTGTCTCTGGGTAGGGTCCTGAAAAGAGTTTCTGTGAGTATGCCTGATCTGAATCCATACTTTCCGTGGGGAAGGGGGGCAGGCTGGGGGGAAGGAGGTTGAGCTGGAGGAGACAGAGGTCTACTCCCTTGGCTAGCGTGGGTGGACTGCGTGGAAGACTGGGTGGTGGATAAATTACTGGACGCATTGTCCGCTATCCACGTCATCACCTATTCGCACTGTTGTGGTTTCAATAGTGGTGTACCACGTGACCCAGTAAGTTGCGAGATGAAGCTAGGGAGCGAAACTCTGCTGCGTTTCACTGCTCCCTCATCAGCATGTACAGTGTCACCCTGCCCAGGACCACGGCCTCTGCCCCCTACACTACTTGAACGCCCACGCCCTCGTCCTCGACTCTTAGCCCTTGGGTTCAACATTTTGTATATTCACCAAACTGTCGAGTTAATATCTGAGGCCCAAACCGTATTCAGTAGACAGTAGAATTACTATCTGAGGCAAAAAAATGTACTCTTTAGACTCCAGCTATTGCACCGCAAACCACTCAATTTTGCACTGGACTGTAGTTTATATAACTGAGAATAAAAACGTATTCTCTAGACTGCGGCTAGTGTATCACACACCTCACAATTGTTCACTGGACTGCAGTTTATATAATTGAGTGAAAAAAATTATTCTCTAGACTGCGGGTAGTGTATCGCACACCTCACAATTGTTCACTGGACTGTAGTTTATATAATTGAGTGAAAAAAATTATTCTCTAGACTGCGGCTAGTATATCGCACACCTCACAATTGTTCACTGGACTGTAGTTTATATAATTGAGTGAAAAAAAATTATTCTCTAGACTGCGGCTAGTGTATCCACACCTCACAATTGTTCACTGACTGTAGTTTATACAATTGAGTGAAAAAAATTATTCTCTAGACTGCCGCCTAGTGTATCGCACACCTCACAATTGTTCACACCGGACTGTAGTTTAGTTTATATAATTGAGTGAAAAAATTATTCTCTAGACTGCGGCTAGTGTATCACACACCTCACAATTGTTCACTGACTGAGTTTATATAATGAGTGAAAAAATTATTCTCTAGACTGCGCTAGTGTATCGCACACCTCACAATTGTTCACTG
>ONZH01011030.1:0-18616 GCA_900303285.1 Rhinella marina | reverse complement strand
CCTCTCTCCAAACAATTTTCCCAGGTAGGGGGACGTATTAGATATTGTACTGATTCTGAATTGCCTCCCTGCAATAGACAGGAATCGAACCCAGATCAACTGCTTGGGAAGCAGCTTATGCTCACCACTATACCACCAGCAGGCACAGCAACTGATAAGAACAGATACTAAACTTGATTTTAGCTGCAGTGCCAGCATGAGCAGTGGTGTCACCTGCAGGCGGTGATGGACCTTCGTTGCACCTAGTTGGGTGCTTCCCTAACATGTGATGGGTATTTGCCTCGCCTTTCTTGGTCTGGGTGAGCACAATTGCCATGAGGGTAACCACCAGGCTGTTGCCTGAGGATTTGGGGTAATGGTGGGATTAAGCAGCCTCAGAGGCATCCATGCATGCTGCCCCTGCTGTTTCCTGTCCATTTCCGTGGTGTTTCCATCATTTTCTGAGGTTTCCAGGTTTTCAGGCAAACTTTCCTGTGAAGAGCTTTGGTCCCCCGCAAAAATGCTCGAGTCTCCCATTGACTTCAATGGGGTTCGTTACTCTAAACGAGCACCCGAGTATCGGGAAAAATTCGTCTCGAATAACGAGCACCCGAGCATTTTAGTACTCGCTCATCTCTAGTGATAACTAAATGGCCCAGGGAATAAAACATAGAGATTTTGGGTCCATGACCTGGAAACTCCCCAGATCTTAATCCCATTGAGAACTTGTGGTCAATCATCAAGAGACGGGTGGACAAACAAAAACCTACAAATTCTGACAAAATGCAAGCATTGATTGTGCAAGAATGGACTGCTATCAGTCAGGATTTGGTCTAGAAGTTGATTGAGAGCATGCCAGGGAGAATTGCAGAGGTCCTGAAGAAGAAGGGTCAACACTGCAAATATTGACTTGCTGCATTAACTCATTCTAACTGTCAATATAAGCTTTTGTTACTCATAATATGATTGCAATTATATTTCTGTATGTGATAAAAACATCTGACAACACACACATAAAAACCAGAGGGCAGCAGATCATGTGAAAATATAATATTTGTGTAATTCTCAAAACTTTTGGCCATGACTGTATATATATATATATATATATATATATATATACACACATGTCACCACAAAAACAAAATCGAAAAAACATTGATAGAATTGCTGTTTCTTTTCTTCATCCTACTCCTTGTTATTAGTCCGACTATCCCACCAATCAGATGTTGGAATGGACTGTTGTGCTTCGGAACAGCACAGCTCCATATACTGGGTAGTGGCCGTAAATGGTACTGCAAACTGGTTCTTCACTAGACCCCTACTGATCTGATGATAGGTCATCATTATTACTGTTCTGGAAAACCCTTTTAATATCGATGCTTAGAATCATTTAAATCAGCTTAAATGCAATACCAAGCAAAGCCATTCTTATATTTACTTTACTATGCCTGGATAAAAGACATAGGTGCCTCTTTGTTCTGATGATTGGTGGGGGCTCTGATCTCCCATTCATTGATTGATAGTGTATACTAAGGGTAAGCTATAAACCCAGAAAACCCCTTTGAGCAATATATCCCTTGGTCCTGAATGCAACTAAGCTTGTATAGTTGCAAAAGCACCACAAAACGTATAGGGCAAGTATAGTGCTTTATTTGTACGTATCCCCTCAGTATGGATATTTGGCAAAGCAGGCTACGCCGTATTTTAATATTGTTTGGTCCCTAATGTAATGTATTTCTGAAATAATTGTGATGAAAATTATGGCATTTGGAGTGAAGCCTCTGCAATTATTTGTTAGACATTTATTAATTATTTGTACAAACGGTTGTTGCGGATCATTGCCCCCGATCCTCAGTCCATGTGAAAAGGTCTTAGAACAGGAAACAATTGCTTTATGTGCTTTACAGCAAAGTGCAAGTGAATGTCATTTTCTGCATTTGTTAATATTTTAGCATTTTACAAGGCTGTTTAGCAGCTGGTTAAAGTGTTTGAAATGAGGCCATCATGTCATAGAAATAACACAAGAAGTATTTGTAGAGCTACTCCAACATATCTAATGGCAATAATTTGTAAGTATTCCCATTCTGAGAGAAGCTGTAATTACACTGTACCACAGCTACAATCTAGATCAGGGATCTCAAACTCGTGGCCCTCCAGATGTTGCAAAACTACAACTCCCAGCATGCCCCAATAGCTGTAGGCTCTCCTGGCATGATGGAAGTTGTAGTTTTACAACAGCTGTAGGGCCACGAGTTTGAGATCTCTGATCTAGATGTTGTGCCACTGACTGGCTATACCATAGAGGGGCGTGACTAAGTGACTACCTGGTCTTCACTAGAGCCTCTGGTGGTGAGGATAGGCACGGGCTGTTAGGGTAGTCACCAGGTGCCACTCCAGAGCAGTCACTGAGTCAGTGGCAGCTGACCAGAGGTCAGAGATACCGGTGCAAAGCACAGAGGGGAATTACGCAGTCAGGAAGTCTGGGGTCAGGGCAGGCAGTGATCAATCAAAGTCCATAAATGATGTTCAAGGTCAGAGGCAGGTGGCGATAAAGCAAAGTCCGTTGAATCAAGAAGCAGGGTCCGGTATACAGAAAAGCAGAACTACAAAACACCTTCACACAAGGAACTAGACAAGCTAGTGACCAAGATTGCTCAGGCGCTTTCTTGGGTCAGGAAGCGCCTTTAAATACTTCCAGCAATCCAGCCATAGGCTGGGGAGATAGAGGGAGTGTACATGCTGCCTCACAAGGGAGGAGAGACACACCCATTCAAGCCCTAACAACACTGCAGGACTCGAGCAGGTAGTAAACTCTGGCACGGAGTACAAATGCAACAGTTAAGGTACCTGCTTCCCACGCTTGCATTCACAGCGCATGGAAGCAGGAGAGAAAGAGGGAGCCTGGCGCCCATGCCCACGGGTAGAGGCAGCAGCACCGACACAGACCACTGGGCTAACAGTAGATAGAGTACAGGTAAACATGGAACAATAGCATGAGCGCCCCACCTCTTAAAACAGCTGATTGGCAGGGGAGCCAGAAGTCAGACACTCCACCAATCTGATATTGACAACCTATCAATATTATGCCACTGCACAACCCCCTTAACACTTACCTCTGGCTGTAGCCAGTTAAAAAATTGCACTGTGTTACAGAAGACCTGTAACCTCTCCTGACATGTCTGTTTTAGTAAATAATTGAATTCCCCGTGGAATAACAATTCTGAAGCTTCTATTCTTTGTGATGTGGCTTTCCTTTTTTATTTCTGCTAGACTTTATGAATGAATTACTAGCAACTTCTAGAAGGAATAATAAAGGAATGGTACCACATAGAGTCATAGGAATAATTGCTCCAGAATTGTTATTACCAGGGGAAATGCAAGTACTGTATTTTTGGCTCCATAAGACGCACTTTTTTCCCTCCAAAGTGGGGGGGAAAATGTCACTGTGTCTTCCTGGTTCTTTGCTGCCGGCTGCGCTGTGAATGCGCACAGCTTGAGGATGCTCTGTGACCTCAGGCTGTGTGCATTGGGTCACAGCATAGCCGATGGCAGGAAGAAGAGAAATCCTAGGAGCGGCGGGGTCCAAAGCACGGGAGGTAAGTGAATTTTTTTTTAATCTTATTTGCTCTGAGGCATGGGGGTCTGATCTGATGCATGGGGATCTCATCTGAGGTCTGAATGGGGGTCTTATTTATATTGGGTCTCTTATCTGTGGTCTGAGTGGGGGTCATTTACATTGGGGTCTGAGCTGAGGTCTGATTGGCATCTTATTAACATTGGGGTCTGATCTGAGGTCTGATTGAGGGTCTTATTCACAGTGGTGGTCTGACTGGGGCTTGAGCTGAGCTTTGATTAACATTCGTGGTCTGATTGGTGGTCTGATCTTTGGTCCAAAAAAATATTTGAAAAATATTTTTTTTCTTATTGTCCTCCTCTAAAAACTAGGTGCGTCTTATGGGCCAAAAATACAGTAGTTCCTAAAGCAGACATGTCAGGAAACAAATCCTCTTTAGCTTGTGTAGCTAAAAGGACCAACATATTTTACATTTGCAAATGAGTCAAGAAAGGCCATGAAAGCCGTAGATGCTTTCAGTGATGCTAAGGTCAGAGCACCAATTTCTATACAGTGAGCCTTGTTTAATCAAAACTGTCTACTAGAAAAACATGTTGTCCATAGAAGCCAATTACAGTGCAATGATCATTTTATTTCTATGCCCAACAAGGTCAGTTTTTGTGTTTGTATTTATGTGGTCCAGTACGTTCTATGGGAGAGATTTATCAAGCTGGTGTAAAGTAGAACTGGCTTATTTGCCCATATTAACCAATCATATTGCTCCTTTCATTTTCTAATTGGTTGATATAGGCCACTAAGCCAGTTCTACTTTACACCAGTTTGATAAAGCTCGCCCTATATGTGCTACAATGAGTACTAAAATAAAAATCTCTGAAGGATGCTACTTTTAAGTGTTTGAAACCTAAATTTATTTATTGATCACTTTTTTTGATGCCATACTCTAAATGCCATAACCTTTTTTATTTTCCAAATGTGTATGAATGCTTGTTTCTTGTTGGTCAAGCTGTAATTTTTTATAGTTTCAATTCTAGGCTACATGTAACTTTTTAATTGCTTTTTATTCCATTTTTGTGAGGTAGAATGAACAAAAATCCAAATTTTGGTATTGTTTTTTATTCTTTTTACGGAATTCGCCACATGGGTTATATGATATGATAACCCTATAACAGTGATCTCCAATCACCAGACTGCGGACTAGTACCGAGCTGTGGATTGGTCCGCGGGGAGCGTCGGAGTTGAACAGCGGGGACAGGAATATTGCCTAGCGGCCTTCAGCCTATGAGGCGGTGCTGCATGACAATGCCATCACGTCACCAGAGACCCACTGCAGAAAGTTGCAATGATGTTCGCGACCGCCTGTACCATAATGCAGGCAGCTGGGGCAGTAGACTGGAGGAAACGTACATCACAGACAGCAGGAGGGAAGTGAATATTTTATTCTATTTTTTTGTTTGTGAGCACTATGGGGGTGAGATGAGTGTATTATATACTTGGAGACACACTATATGTGAAGAGGACACTACTGGAGGGAGTTGCTATATTTAAGGGGACCACTACTTGGGGGAGCACTATGTTTAAAGAGGCAACTACTTTGGGGGAACTATGCCTGCCATAGAGTACAATTAAAAACGATGAAAAAGGCTTAGGTACCCAAAAATGGTGTGAAAACTACAGATTGTCCTGCAAAAACACAAGCCTCTACATATCTCCGCAAACTGAAACATTAATATGCAATAGCTCTTAAAATATGACAACACAAAAACAAATGATTTATTAAAACTAAAAATTTATTGTTTTTTGTGCAAAGTAGTAAACTATTAAAAAAACGATATAAATTTTGTGTCGCCATTGTTAGGGTTGTCACGATACCAAAATTTTGATTCGAATATCGATAAAGTATTGCGATACTTGATACCATTCGATACCACGCGGAAAAAAATGAAACACCCAAAAACCTGTATGCATTCAACATTTTATGGAACATTCGAACCATAATAGAACAGTCCTATCCTATTTTTTGGGGGGACAAGGTGACTCAAAGATGACAAATTGCTCAGTTTTTATTTTTTTCTGTTACGGCGTTCACCGCATAGGAGATATTTTAGATAGTTTTGACTTTTTTGGACGTGGCGATAGCTAATATGTTTATTTTTTATTGTTTATATATTTTATATGTAAAATTGGGAAAGATTTAACCCCTTCAACCCCGGGCCTGTTTTCACCTTCCTGACCAGGCCATTTTTTGCAAATCTGACATGTGTCACTTTATGTGGTAATAACTTTGGAACGCTTTTACTTATCCAAGCCATTCTGAGACTGTTTTCTCGTCACATATTGTGCTTCACAACAGTAATAAATTTGTGGCAAAATATTTCATTTTTATTTATAAAAAAATACCAAATGTACCAAAAATTTGGAAAAATTTCCCTTTCACGCAGTAGTGCAGCCTTGTATCGAAATTACGCAAATCCTGGTACCGAATCGATACTGGCACAAAAGTATCGATTGGGTATCAAAATTTCGATACCCAATGCAACCCTAGCCATTGCACTAACCAATATATTTATACCAGATGTTGAGATGACAAAAACAGCAATTTTGTCTTTGTTTTTAAGATTATTTTTTTTATGGCTTTCACTGTGCGGGATTAGTAACATCATACTTTTATAGATTAGGTCGTTATAGACGCGGCGATACCAATGGAACAGATATGGAAAAAGACAATATTTATTTTATTTTTATTTAAATTATTATTTTTTTTTTACTTTTTTTTATCAAAACCCATCTTGAAGATCCAGTGGGCCTGTTGGCTATACAGTGCATTGCAATAGTTTATTGCAATGCACTGTATTGTCAGTTTTACACTGACATGAAGCCTGATCAGACCCCTCAGGGTCTGATCAGGCTTAGGTACATGGCAAGCTCAGATGCCTTTGTTAGGTGCCCGGTTGCTGTGATAACAGCAGTGGCAGCCTGATGGAAGAGAGAGGGAGCTCCCTCCCTCTCTTAACTCTATGGATGCCGTGGGTGGCTACTGACCGCGGCATATATGGAGCACCGATTTCGGCCATTGCAGCAGAATGTCAGCTGTAAGTTACAGCTGACACACTCTGCTGATGGCAACGGCTCCATTCCTGGGGGACAGTGGAGGCATCTGGGGACAATGAGGGAGGTGATGCCATCAGGGGAATAGCTGCACACAGGGGGTCTTGCCTGATTTCAGGCTGTGATCTCCAGCGTGGAGATCAGAGCCTGAAACCGGCATTTTCACACTGATTTGTTAGTCTGCAGAGACAAACCAATCCGAGTACTTGCCGACAAGGACCACTCTGATTGGTTCCTTACCGGCTTCTCTGGTGTCTCTGCTCTTGTGGAGAGAGGAGAGTCCGGGGCTGTGACACTTTATAGTGTCACAACCCTGGTAAGCAGTTTGGACGTGACTGTGCGTCCATATGCGCTAAGTTACTTGCGATTTGGACATACAGTTACATCCAAATGCGTGAAGGGGTTAAAGAGGCCACTACAGGGGGTGCATGATATTTAAAGAGGCCACAACTGGGGGGCACTTTTATGTAAAGAGGCCACTACTGGGGACATTACATGTAAAAAGGGCACTACTGGAGGGCATTATATATAAAGAAGGCACTACTGGGCCATTATATGTGAAGAGGACACCACTGGGAGCATTATATTTAAAGAGGGACTACTGGGGGGGGGGCGTTACATGTAAAGTGGTCGCTACTGGGGGGCACAATATGTAAAGAGGCTGCTACTGGGGAGCATTATATGTGAAGAGGACACTACTGGGGAGCATAAAAGGAGTCATTACTACTAAATAGGTGTGTTCAATTTGAATACATAAAAAAAAAATGTAAGTAGTGGGTATGCTGACAGAAGAGGGCCCACATAGGGGGTCATTTATCAAACTGGTGTAAAGTAGAACTGGCTTGGTTGCCCATAGTAACCGATCAGATTGCACCTCTCATTTTTCACAGCTCCTTTGGAAAATGAAAGGTGGAATCTGATTGGTTGCTATGGGTAACTAAACCAATTCTACTTTACACCAGTTTGATAAATCTCTCCCAGTGTTTGTATGCTCTTAGTGCTCAGTGTCCATCACTGCTCAGAAATCTTATTAAATGCTGTGAGCACAGAGTTAGAAACAATTTGATGGAGAAAGTATGGAGCATACAATTGGCTATAGATAAAAACATCTTTTAAATAGTCTAAAGTTGGATTTATTTGGCTCCGATGTTCAACCGATGTTCCTACAAATGCTAATTCCTGATAATCTGCTCACCTAAAGGTGCTGGAGATCACCTCAATCATCGTTCCCGAGCATCAGATTGTGCCGTCTAAACAGTACTCTGCTGCTCAGGAGCAATGATTTTGTATGGGGATGAGTGATCGCAGTAGCCATCGCCCGTCCTCTTACTGTGGAGGTGATCGCTGCATGTAAATGCAGAACTTCAACTCCAATTAATGAGCAGCCAATTGTCGGGAAGGAACACTTCGGCCTCTTTCATACGAGCGTCACGGATTCAGTCCGGATGCGTTCCAGAAAATCTGCACGCATCCGCACCAATCCGCACGCAATCGCAGTCAGTTTTGACTGCGATTGCGTACGTTTGTTCAGTCTTTTCCGCACGGGTGCGAAGCGTTTTGATGCGTTTTTCACGCGCGTGATAAAAAACGGAATGTTTACAAACAACATCTCTAAGCAACCATCAGTGACTTGAGTGCGGATGCAATGCGTGATTCACGCAGACCCATTCACTTCAATGGGGCCAGGGCTGCGTGAAAAACGCAGAATATAGAACATGCTGACATTTTCACGCAACTGCGAAAAGCCCCAAAAATGTGAAAAGCCCCATTGAAATGAATGGGTCAGGATTCAGTGCGGGTGCAATGCGTTCGCATCACGCATTGCACCTGCGCGGAAATCTCGCCCGTGTGAAAGGGACCTTCCTTCGTGAGAGTTGACTGCTCCTCGCAGCATCTAATTAATAATGTAAGAGCGTATATTGAGGGTGCACGTTTTCTCATTCGAGTTACAGTGATGTTTCTGATGAGCCACGAGAGACATTTACCAATATATTGCTTTGCTTATCTTCACAGCTTCTCATATCTAAGTGCAGGCTGAATGTTGATGGCTCTGAACTCCTCTTTTCCTACATTCCTTTCTCATTAAAGGAATTCTAAACATAGAAAGAATTCTGAAAATACATATATTTGTGGTCACAGTTTGTCAGTCTGCAGCACTTTCTGCATTATTCTCATACAGTACAAACAGTCTTGTAGAAATGCTGCAGAGAATAAAGGGGTTGATCTCGTGATTATCTGCTCCAACCTCAGCTGGACTAGGCATGGGACTTAGTCAAAGGGGTGGAGCTTTACAATCTTTTTGACCTACTGCAGATAGGCCATACCAGGGAGACTTATTCTCCAACCACTTGTTTAATAGCTTCACACAGCAGACTGTAATTTGTTATAAGAGTTCAGGTAAGTCGTTAGGAGTATATTTAATGACAGGGGTATATGGAAGATTTTTTGCATGGGGGTTCACATGCATGAATATGGATTTAAAGGCTATGGACACCTTCAGGACAATTTTTTAATGATTGCATTTTACTCATTTTGGGCTAAAATCAATTTTTCAAATGTTCAGCCATTTTTGAGATACAAGTGTTAAAAAATTCAGTTGTTGAGGAGTATTACTTCTCAGTCCCATCAGCTGATGGCTCAAGTGAAGCCTTATCTTTGACCTCCTGACCTCATAAACATTTATTATAGTTAAAATCTTATCAAACTGATGAAATATAGCTTAAATGAGTATTTATGTGGTCAGGAGATCAGAGACAAGGCTTCACATAAGCCATCAGGGATGGTGTAGTATGCTTCCCTCACGCAGGTCTGGTGACATGAGGGGTCTGGCAAAAGGGACCCTTTTAAAAAAAATGTGTTACCAAAAATGTTATCAGCCAGTTAAAACCAGATACCTACACAATGGTGGTCCTAACCTGTATCCCATAAAAAACATATTTGCTTGTTGACAGTGACAAGCCATTTATGCAAATGTCACCATTGAGGCCACAGCAATCATGAGACCAGGTCATTTTCTTGTTCTGCAGTGACGGGAAGCAATTGGGAATAGAGTAACAGTGCAGAAACTTTATGACTGCAGAAGATGAGTCTGGTTTTTGTTTTTATGAAGCAAAGGAATCTGACCAATGAATCTGCATGGAGTTGGTATGTTCTCGTATGTAAGTAGTGGGTATGCTGACAGAAGAGGGCCCACATAGGGGGTCATTTATCAAACTGGTGTAAAGTAGAACTGGCTTGGTTGCCAGTATGGAGCATACAATTGGCTATAGATAAAAACATCTGGTTTTTGTTTTTATGAAGCAAAGGAATCTGACCAATGACAAAATCTGCATGGAGTTGGTATGTTCTCGTGGTTTCCTCCCTGTTCTCCGGTTTCCTCCCACACCCCAAAGACATACTAATAGGGACTTTACATTGTGAGCGCCATTGGGGACAGCGTGATGCTAATGCCTGTAAAATACGTCAGCGCTATATAAGAGAGTAAAATAAATAAATAAATAAATAAAGGTAACTAAGGACCACTGGGATTGTCGGCTACTAGACTGGACAACCCTCTTAACTTTATATAACCATCTACACTGTGTCCCAGTGTATTGAGAAGGCTGTTATGAATGTAATAGATATATCCCATTCAGTGAAAGGGTTAATACACAAGTGCACCCCTCCATTTCCCATGCTGCATTCGTGAGAAACTAAACATTTTTAAAGACAAGAGGTGAGACCAATCCATTTCCCAAAAGAATAAAATATGATTTTTTTTTCAAGACAGAAGCAAGTGAGGTCAAAAAGTCAACACATTCCTTCTATTTTTATCGTGTTACAGATGAATGCTGGCTGAGGCTTAGGTAGTTGCCTTCTAAACCATTCTGCTCAGTAAAATAAAGCAAACTTGAAGTCCTGCTATTTTTATCATTAAAGGAGTTATCCCATGAATAATGTAAAAAATGAAAATCAGAGATCATATAGTACATAATAATCTCTTTATAACAAAGCTAGAACCAGGCCTGTACCTCACATGGATCCAGAGATCTCCCCATTCATTGCTCTGCTAGATTTATATCAAGCTGACAGCTCAAGGGGAGTGTCCTGTCATCTTAGGGGGCATGTCCATGCTCTCTCTACCTATCACACCTCAGGAGGCAGTTTAACAATGAAACTGAGCATGTGCAGCCTTCTTAAAGGGGTTGTCCCACGAAAAATATTCTACAGTTTTCAAACCAGCCCCTGGATCTGAATACTTTTGTAATTGCATGTAATTAAAAATTTTGTATAACTACTGAGTTATTGAATAAAATGTATCTGTATAGGACCACTTAATTTCTTATTTCTTTGACCTATACACTGAGCAGGCCGCACATGCTCAGTTTCAACTTTTAACTGCCTCCTGAGCTGTGATAGGGAGAGCTGAGACACGCCCCCTTAGCTGCAGCAGAAAAGACACTTCCCTTGAGCTGCCAACATGATATAAATCTAGCAGAGCAATGAATATGGAGATCTCTGGACCCATGTGAGGTACAGGGCTGGTTCTAGCTTTGTTAAAAAGAGGTTGTCATGTACTATTTGATGTCTGATTTTTATTTTTTACATTATTCGTGGGATAACCCCTTTAATGAGCCGGTCAACGAAATAATAAATAGAACAAAGAGCAGGTGGCGCCTTACACACACATTATATTAAATAGCTCAATTACATGCAATTAGAAAAGTATTCAGATCCAGGTGCTGGTTTGAAAATTGTAGAATATTTTTCGTGGGACAACCCCTTTAAGGTCAATGGAGAAAGGTATCCTGACAGAAGACATGCATTGTCTCCTGTTAGGATCTGCTAAACTTTTCATTTAGTCACATTTCAAAATGGATGCATTAGAATTGGACAAGTGATTTTAGTGGCTGACCATAATTTATTGCCACTGATACAAATATTGATATCTGCAGATTGTGTTTTAATTGTGGATATCATTCCACTAAAATATGTAGTGGGATTGACTCATTAAACACAGAATGCTATGGATTATATTATAATAGTCATCTTTGTAATTTCATGTTTTTTTTACAGATTCTAAGCAAAATGGGGATGCCAACACAGTAATGTCAGATGAGGATCATGAAGACCCACCTCGATTTCCACCGATGGAAGATAAGAGAATTATTCGTCGAGCCAGTGCCAAAGACAAAAACAAGTCAGGAGCCTCTTGCTTTCTGCTGAGTTCTGGAGATTATACTTGTGCTGCTGATGGAGGAATAAAGAAAGGTATACGAGATATAGATATAGAGATGGACTCACAGATTCTCCTAGGTTCCTCATGAAATAAATACGTAGTATTTACCTGGATGTATATTAACTCTCAATTTCATAGTCTTCCCATAGAAAATTGATGACAACTACATAGGTGAAGTGTTACAATTTGTCTCTGGTCACCTGTGTGGTAAAATGTTTCTTATTTGTATATTTGAAGGAAAATCGAAATAAAGTTCATTCTGTGTAAGAAAAGAAAATAATTGCTTATTATTGAGATTCTTCAGAAGCAAGCCTAATGTCAGTAGTCATATAGAATTCATTTCTAGCTGCTACTTTATTATTTGACATGTCAGTGAAGCACACAGAAGATGCCATCACTTAGGGTCCAAAAGTCATGATGAGCACTGAAAAGAAGGGGCCTATGGAGCTCCCTATGTTCCCTCAGCTTTTAGCTTAGAAATGTCTGTAACTCTGTGCTATGTTGATGGCTTGTCCACTAACTGTTATGATCATTATAGTTCCAATGAAATATAAATATCAAGGGGCAAAAGCAATGGGGCACATCATATGCAAGATCACTGTAGGTGCCTTCATTCTAGCGCTCAGGTCCCATATAAATGGGACCTGTCACCTCTCCTGACATGACTGTTAGAACATTCACTCTATGTTGTGCCATTCTTTTATTACTCCTGTTATGAATGAATTACAAGCAGTCAGCAATTAAGTGCCCAGATGGGTGTTACCAGTTGGGGGTGCATCCCTGCACAGTTTCTTACTATCTAATCAATCCTGCCACTGTCAGACTGCAGGGGCACACCCTCAACTAGTAACACCCATCTGGATCTTCATTGCAAACTTCTAGAAATTCATTTAGAACTTCTATCAGGAATAATAATGGAATGACACAATATAAGGGGGCATTTATTAAAGCTTTTACAGCATTATTTTTGCATAAAAATTTGTAATTATGGCACACACCATATTTTGTGCCATAAGTTGTGACTTATTCAACTTCTCAACACTTTTCTAAAGTGGTGAGGTAGGGGTTTAGTTGGGGGGATGGGACTTCCTGCCACCCTCCGGATTTACCATAACTTACGTCAAAAACTGGCATAAATTATAGCTCAGGTCTATGTCACCTCCTGTCTAGTTGGACTTGAGTTTATGGTGCACAGAAGACTAATTTATTAAAAAAACATTTGCCTCTTAGATTAAATTAGACACATCTTACTCTAGTGCAGGGACATTAAGATTGGGGTATGGGACCACATGCCTTGATAAATGTCCCCCATACTTGAGAGATGCAAGTAGTTATTAAAACGGACATGTCAGGAGTGGTGACAGGTCCTCTGTAACATACATCAGTCGCTGCTAGCTTCTGACAAGACAGAAGATGGAAAAAGAGTAGTATAGCTCATTAAATAAGGAAGGGGTTAAGAGTTAGAAAACATATGTATTTCCTAATTTCTGGCTTGCTTGAGTAAATTGTTCCATTTGGACATGAATAGAGATGAGCGAGCATGCTCATCCGAGCTAGGTGCTCGTTCGAGTATTAGGGTACTCGTAAGTGCTCGCTGCTCGGACGAGTATCTCGCCATGCTCGAGGAAATGGCAACTTCTGCATTGTGCATTTTTGGCGCCTATAAACTCAGCCAATCACAAGCCAGGAGACTCTGTGGTACACCCAGCATCACGTGGGGCCCTTACATGTCGATAGCAGGGGTTGGCTGGCCTGATCAGGTGACCCTGGAATATACTAGTGACTGCCCGCGGTGCTCGGCTCAGATGCTGTCTGGATGTCGTTAGGGATAGAGCTGCTGCGTTTCAGGGAGAGTGTTAGGGCCTGCATTTTGTTCTTTGTTAGGCAGGAGTGATCTCAAAAGAACCCAACAGCCCTTCTAAGGGCTACAAGACATTTTTTTTTGGTCTCCTGGCTGGGCTGGCTGGCTGGCACTAGTAGTGCAGCTATCGCCATATATAACCCTTTTTTTATTGTTATATCTCAGTGATACAAATCCATTTCATACAGCAGTGTGGAACCATTCTGTGTGTCACAGTTCAGCTGTCCACTCCCTACAATCCGTATTTTCACTGATACAGCTAGATTCCTAAAATCTCTGTGCGACATTTGCCTGGGTTGCAGTCAAAATAGCCACCGTCAGCAGGGGCTGAGTTTGCTGTCTGATAGTTTCTGCACGTCACGTTCCAAAAAAAACAAAATAGAAAAAAAAATATATAAAACAAAAATATATATAAAAAAATAGTTTTTTTTGTTGTTTTATCTCAGTGATACAAATCCATTTCACACAGCTGCGTGGAACCATTCTGTGTGTCACAGTTCAGCTGTCCACTCAACACAATCCGTATTTTCTGTCCAGGTGACACATTCTGTACGTCACTTAATTAAAAAAGGTCTTTTGCTCTCACTGATACAGCTAGATTCCAAAAATCTCTGTGCGACATTTGTCTGGGTTGCAGTCAAAATAGCCACCGTCAGCAGGGGCTGAGTTTGCTGTCTGATAGTTTCTGCACGTCACGTTCCAAAAAAACAAAATATAAAAAAAATATATATAAAAAAATATATATATAAAAAATAGTTTTTTTGTTGTTTTATCTCAGTGATACAAATCCATTTCACACAGCTGCGTGGAACCATTCTGTGTGTCACAGTTCAGCTGTCCACTCAACACAATCCGTATTTTCTGTCCAGGTGACACATTCTGTACGTCACTTAATTAAAAAAGGTCTTTTGCTCTCACTGATACAGCTAGATTCCAAAAATCTCTGTGCGACATTTGTCTCGGTTGCAGTCAAAATAGCCACCGTCAGCAGGGGCTGAGCTTGCTGTCTGATAGTTTCTGCACGTCACGTTCCAAAAAAACAAAATATAAAAAAATATATTTAAAAAAAAATATATAAAAAATAGTTTTTTTGTTTTATCTCAGTGATACAAATCCATTTCACACAGCTGTGTGGAACCATTCTGTGTGTCACAGTTCAGCTGTCCACTCAACACAATCCGTATTTTCTGTCCAGGTGACACATTCTGTACGTCACTTAATTAAAAAAGGTCTTTTGCTCTCACTTATACAGCTAGATTCCAAAAATCTCTGTGCGACATTTGTCTGGGTTGCAGTCAAAATAGCCACCGTCAGCAGGGGCTGAGTTTGCTGTCTGATAGTTTCTGCACGTCACGTTCCAAAAAACAAAATATAAAAAAAAAATATATAAAAAATATATAAAAAAATAGTTTTTTTGTTGTTTTATCTCAGTGATACAAATCCATTTCACACAGCTGCGTGGAACCATTCTGTGTGTCACAGTTCAGCTGTCCACTCAACACAATCCATATTTTCTGTCCAGGTGACACATTCTGTACGTCACTTAATTAAAAAAGGTCTTTTGCTCTCACTGATACAGCTACACTAGAAAAATCTCTGTGCGACATTTGTCTTGAGTTTGCTGTCTGATAGTTTCTGCACGTCACGTTCCAAAAAAACAAAATATAAAAAAAATATATATAAAAAAAAATATATATATAAAAAAATATTTTTTTTGTTGTTTTATCTCAGTGATACAAATCCATTTCACACAGCTGCGTGGAACCATTCTGTGTGTCACAGTTCAGCTGTCCACTCAATACAATCCGTATTTTCTGTCCAGGTGACACATTCTGTACGTCACTTAATTAAAAAAGGTCTTTTGCTCTCACTGATACAGCTAGATTCCAAAAATCTCTGTGCGACATTTGTCTGGGTTGAAGTGAAAATAGCCACCGTCAGCAGGGGCTGAGTTTGCTGTCTGATAGTTTCTGCACGTCACGTTCCAAAAAAACAAAATATAAAAAAATATATATAAAAAAATATATATATAAAAAAATATTTTTTTGTTGTTTTATCTCAGTGATACAAATCCATTTCACACAGCTGCGTGGAACCATTCTGTGTGTCACAGTTCAGCTGTCCACTCAACACAATCCGTATTTTCTGTCCAGGTGACACATTCTGTACGTCACTTAATTAAAAAAGGTCTTTTGCTCTCACTGATACAGCTAGATTCCAAAAATCTCTGTGCGACATTTGTCTGGGTTGCAGTCAAAATAGCCACCGTCAGCAGGGGCTGAGCTTGCTGTCTGATAGTTTCTGCACGTCACGTTCCAAAAAAACAAAATATAAAAAAAATATATTTAAAAAAAATATATAAAAAATAGTTTTTTTGTTTTATCTCAGTGATACAAATCCATTTCACACAGCTGTGTGGAACCATTCTGTGTGTCACAGTTCAGCTGTCCACTCAACACAATCCGTATTTTCTGTCCAGGTGACACATTCTGTACGTCACTTAATTAAAAAAGGTCTTTTGCTCTCACTTATACAGCTAGATTCCAAAAATCTCTGTGCGACATTTGTCTGGGTTGCAGTCAAAATAGCCACCGTCAGCAGGGGCTGAGTTTGCTGTCTGATAGTTTCTGCACGTCACGTTCCAAAAAAACAAAATATAAAAAAAAATATATAAAAAAATATATAAAAAAATAGTTTTTTTGTTGTTTTATCTCAGTGATACAAATCCATTTCACACAGCTGCGTGGAACCATTCTGTGTGTCACAGTTCAGCTGTCCACTCAACACAATCCATATTTTCTGTCCAGGTGACACATTCTGTACGTCACTTAATTAAAAAAGGTCTTTTGCTCTCACTGATACAGCTACACTAGAAAAATCTCTGTGCGACATTTGTCTGGGTTGCAACTAAGCAGACCAAGTCTGCCTAATCTAATAGTTTCCGTGTAATTGCCCCATACTGCACGGTACGTAATAACATACGTAATTTTGATCTAACTTATCCACCTATATATTTACTTGTTCAGACTGAACAAGTTTGTGGGTTTCAGTACAGCAGGCCCATTTATTTTATTTTTTTTATATAATACACTTATATACAGAAAATGTTGAACCCCAGGGCTTAGGGTCGAGGATGAGGGCGTGGGCGTGGGCATTCAATTACTGCAGGGGGCAGAGGCCGTGGTCCTGGGCAGGGTGAGACAGTACCTGCTGATGAGGGAGCAGGGGAACGCTGCAGAGCTACACTCCCTAGCTTCATGTCTCAACTTACAGGGACACGTGGTAGAGGACTGTTGAAACCACAACAGTGCGAACAGCTGATGTCGTGGATTGCGGACAATGCTTCAAGTAATTTGTCCACCAGTCAGTCTTCCACACAGTCCACCCACGTTACCCAAGGGAGCACTCCTATGGTTCCTCCACCTCAACCTCCTTTCCCCCAGTCTGCCCCCTCCCAGGAAAATTTGGAATGCGATCCGGCATACTCTCAGGAACTGTTTTCTGGACCCTTCCCAGAGTCACAAACCACTTCTCAGGTTGCTGCTGACCTCGTTCCCGATGCCCAAGTTTTTTAACTGTCGCAGTCTGTGGGTGATGATGATGATGATGACAATGTTAAGTAAAGAGGTGTCGGACGATGAGGAGACATGGTTGTCAGACAGTGGTGAAGTTGTTGTCAGAGCAGGAAGTCCGAGGGGGGAGCAGACTGAGGAATCGGAGGATGACGAGGTGACTGACCCAAGCTGGGTTGATAAGCCGAGTGAAGACAGTGCTTCTGAGGCGGAGGTGAGTGCTGCACCAGAACAGGTTGGAAGAGGCAGTGGTGTGGCCAGAGGGAGAAGCAGGGCCAGAGCTGGTGCATCAGCAGCAACTGTTTCATGTAGTGAAGCTCCCGTGGCGAGGCCTAGATGTTCGCAAGTCTGGAGGTTTTTTAAAGAAAGTGAGGATGACCGACGGACTGTGGTGTGCAACCTGTGCCACACCAGGATCAGCAGGGGTGCCACCACTACTAGCCTAACCACCACCAGCATGCACAGGCATATGAGTGCTAAACACCCCACTCAATGGAACCAAGGCCGTTCACCTCCTGCGGGTCCCACCATTGCTCCTCCCCCTGTGTCACTCGCTGCCTCTGCTAGTCAACCCCCTGCCCAGGACCCCGGTACGAGCGCCTCCTGCTGGAAAACCACACCTTCGCCTCCACGATCCTCCACAGCGTCCACCAATGTGTCCCTGCGCAGCGTTCAGCTGTCTTTACAGCAGATGCTGGAGCGCAAGAGGAAATACATTCCCCCCACCCACATGCCCAAGCCCTCAACGTCCACATCTCCAAATTGCTGAGCCTGGAGATGCTGCCCTATAGGCTGGTAGAGACCGAGGCCTTTCGAAATCTCATGGCGGTGGCTGCCCCTCGGTATTCCGTCCCCAGCCGCCACTATTTTTCCCGATGTGCCGTCCCAGCCCTACACCAGCACGTGTCACAGAACATCATCCGTGCCCTGACCAACGCTGTTTCTGAGAAGGTCCACCTAACCACGGACATGTGGACAAGTGCTGCCGGGCAGGGACACTATATCTCACTGACGGCACATTGGATTAACTTGGTGGAGGCTGGGGACCGAGACTGACCCTGGGGCCGCTCATGTACTGCCCACACCGAGGATTGCGGGGCCTACCTCGGTCACGTTCTCTCAGACGTACTATGCCTCCTCCTCCCGACCCCTCCTCCTCCTCCTCCACCGAATTACCATCCGTGGGGCACGGGCCTTCAGTCGGTAGCTCTAGGCGCAGCAGCAGTGCCGTGGGTAAGCGCCAGCAGGCGGTGCTCAAACTGCTGAGCTTAGGTGACAAAAGGCACACCGCCCAAGAGCTGTTACAG
>ONZH01011029.1:0-23778 GCA_900303285.1 Rhinella marina | reverse complement strand
CCAAATTGCTTAGCCTGGAGATGCTGCCCTATAGGCTGGTAGAGACCGAGGCCTTTCGCAATCTCATGGCGGTGGCTGCCCCTCGGTATTCGGTCCCCAGCCGCCACTATTTTTCCCGATGTGCCGTCCCAGCCCTACACCAGCACGTGTCGGAGAACATCATCCGTGCCCTGACCAACGCTGTTTCTGAGAAGGTCCACCTAACCACGGACATGTGGACAAGTGCTGCCGGGCAGGGACACTATATCTCACTGACGGCACATTGGGTTAACTTGGTGGAGGCTGGGACCGAGAATGACCCTGGGGCCGCTCATGTACTGCCCACACCTAGGATTGCGGGGCCTACCTCGGTCACGGTCTCTCAGACCTACTATGCCTCCTCCTCCTCCGACCCCTCCTCCTCCTCCACCGAATTACCATCCGTGGGCACGGCGCCTTCAGTCGGTAGCTCTAGGCGCAGCAGCAGTGCCGTGGGTAAGCGCCAGCAGGCGGTGCTCAAACTGCTGAGCTTAGGTGACAAAAGGCACACCGCCCAAGAGCTGTTACAGGGCATCACGGCGCAGACCGATGTGTGGCTGGCACCGCTGAACCTCAAGCCAGGTATGGTTGTGTGTGACAACGGGCGTAACCTGGTGGCGGCTCTGCAACTCGGCAGACTGACACATGTGCCATGCCTGGCCCACGTGTTCAATCTAATAGTTCAGCGGTTCCTCAAGACATACCCCAATCTGTCTGATTTGCTCACCAAGGTGCGCCGCATCTGTGCGCATTTCCGCAAGTCGAACACAGATGCTGCCACTCTCAGGGCAGCGCAGCGCCGTCTACAACTGCCCGCTCACCGACTGTTGTGCGACGTGCCCACGCGATGGAATTCCACATTAAACATGTTATCCAGAGTTTACCAGCAGCGCAGAGCGATTGTAGACTGCCAGATGTCATCTTCCACCAGAACTGGTAGTCAGGTCACTCAGATTCCTCAAGTCTACAATGAGGAGTGGACGTGGATGTCTGATATCTGCCAGGTGTTGAGCAACTTTGAGGAGTCAACACTGATGGTCAGCGGCGATGCCGCCATTATCAGCCTCACCATCCCGCTGCTTTTGCCTGTTGAAAAACTCACTGCTCAGCATCAAGTCGGATGCTTTGCGCTTGTCACAAGAGACGTTGGAGGAAGATACGTCGCTTGATAGCCAGAGCACCTTCCGTTCTGTTTCTCAGCACGTATCGGAGGAGGGGGATGAGGATGAGGAGGAAGAGGAGGAGAATGTCGGTGAGACAGTAGAGGGTACCAGTGCTCAGTCCTTAACTCTTGAGCGTGTATGGGCTGAAGAGGAGGACTTGGAGGAGGAGGAGGAGGAAATGGAGAGTCAGGCGAGTGAGGAGAGGGAATTCTTACGTGTTGGGACTCTGGCGCACATGGCAGACTTCATGTTAGGCTGCCTATCCCGTGACCCTCGCGTTAGAAGAATTTTTTCAAACACTGATTACTGGGCTTTCACTCTCCTGGACCCACGGTACAAGCAGAACCTTTCCACTCTCATCCCTGCAGAGGAAAGGAGTATGAGAGTGAATAGATATCAACAGGCCCTGGTGCACAAGCTGAAACAATTCTTCCCATCTGACGCCGCTAGCGGCAGAGGGCATGGTTCTGTGAGCCAAGTAGCGGGGGAGAGGAGGCGAGCAGGCAGCTTGTCCAGCACTGGCAGGGGAACGCTCTCCAAGGCCTTTGCCACTTTTATGTCACCCCAGCAAGACACTGTTACCTGTCCCCAGTCTAGGCAGAGTAGGGGGGAGCTGTACAGAAAGATGGTGAGGGAGTACCTAGCTGACCATACCAACGTCCGTAGCGATCACTCTGCTCCATACAACTACTGGGTTTCAAAGCTGGACACGTGGCCTGAACTGGCGCTGTACGCCTTGGAGGTGCTGGCCTGCCCTGCCGCTAGTGTGCTGTCAGAGCGGGTATTCAGTGCAGCTGGTGGCGTCATCACCGATAAGCATACACGCCTGTCAACTGACAGCGCTGACAGGCTGACGCTTATTAAAATGAACAAAGCCTGGATTTCACCGGAATTCAAATCTCCTCCGGGGGAAAGCAGCTAAAGATTTAAATAACTTATGTATCCGATTCCTCTTCTCTACTCCTCCTCCTACTCCTCCTCCTCCTACATATCGTCTTTGGCTAACGCGGACTCAAAAAACGCCATTTTTTAGAGGTCCAACTGGCACTCTTTTAGCACAATTTTTCAGGAGGGCCCCCTACAGGCCCTTTATTCAAACAATTTTTCCAGAGGTCCACCTACAGGCCCTCTCTCCAAAAAATTTTTCCGGAGGTCCACCTACAGGCCCTCTGTCCTAACAATTTTTCCAGAGGTCCACCTACAGGCCCTCTCTCCAAACAATTTTTCCAGAGTTCCACCTACAGGCCCTCTGTCCAAACAATTTTTCCGGAGGTCCACCTACAGGCCCTCTCTCCAAACAATTTTTCCGGAGTTCCACCTACAGGCCCTCTGTCCAAACAATTTTTCCGGAGGTCCACCTACAGGCCCTCTTTCCAAACAATTTTTCCGGAGTTCCACCTACAGGCCCTCTATCCAAACAATTTTTCCGGAGGTCCACCTACAGGCCCTCTCTCCAAACAATTTTTCCGGAGTTCCACCTACAGGCCCTCTGTCCAAACAATTTTTCCGGAGGTCCACCTACAGGTGGACCTTTCTACAAACAATTTTTCCGGAGTTCCACCTACAGGCCCTCTCTCCAATTCCAGTTTCCAGTTTTATTTGCGCAAACTGCATACATTTTTATTTTTGGGATAGGTGTGAAAAATAATATTACTTGCGAATCTATATTGCCCAACATTGGATACGGTAGCAAGTAGAAGACCAAACACATGCTGCTCACAGGGTTCCGCAAATTCCTGGTCCACCAGCAAATTCCTTGTCCACAATGTCAAGGAGGTCGTGGTTCTGTTGATGAGCAACAAGTCCTTCTGTACTGAAATCGCCGACAAAGTCTCCATCTAAGAACCTACAGACCATTGTGGAGAGAGCGGCACAGCTCGCCATCAAAGTGACGAACCCCTAAGCCAGACTGCGCAGAGAAGATAACGAATAAATATCTTTGTGGTTATTTTTGCTAAATAAAAGTTAAATAAACCCCCAAAAAAATTCATCTGTTCCTGTGCCTGATCCACCCAAGTTGAATCTGTCCCATCCTGAGAAATTCCCCCCCAAGGAGTCCCCACTGTAACTTGCTTCCCATACAACTACCTCACCCCCCGACACCTGTGTCTCGCCATTGTCCACCACCTCCCCAGACAACACTGGTAAATCCCCACTGTCAGCACACGGAAACAGCAAAAGGTCTTGCGAATTGGGGCAGAGAATGTTCTGGGCTAGCACATCAGGGAAGGGGTGACTATGGGGTTCCAGGGAGTACGTGACCACATGCAATTTCCATTTAAAAGTCATGCCACACTTGATGTAGCTCATAATTGACAATTGTACCGGTTGATGCTAAATTTTTAAGTTGGGGTCCTGCGTCGTCATTCTAACTACACCCGGCTGTTGTCACCACCACACACGCTAGCCCAGGGGGCACTCCTCTGGCTCTTCCAGCTCAACCTCCTTCCCCCCAGCCTGCCACCCCACCTACAGGCCCTCTCTCCAAACAATTTACTTCTTTGTCCTATCTTTCTCTCTCTCTCTCTCCAAACTATTTTTCCGGATAGCTGCCATATACGGTATTAAACTGAGTAGTATACATAGAAGACATACCACACTTGATCAATCTCATAATTTACGACTGTACCGGTTGATGATAAATTTTTAAGTTGGGGTCCTGCGTCGTCATTCTAACTACACACGGCTGTTGTCACCACCACACACGCTAGCCCAGGGGGCACTCCTCTGGCTCTTCCAGCGAAACCTCCTTCCCCCCAGCCTGCCCCCCACCTACAGGCCCTCTCTACAAACAATGTACCCGGATAGGGGACGTATTAGATATTGTACTGATGTTTTTTTTGTTTCTTCTTTTAATTGCCTCCTGACCTGTGATAGGCAGAGCATGGACACTTCCCTTAGCTGCAGTGGGAAAGACACTCCCCTGGCCAGAGCAAGCTCTTTTTCCATTTTCCGTGGTCGAAAAATCCATAAAATATAAGGTCCCAAGATAGGGGACGTATACGGTATTAAACTGAGAAGAATCGATACTGCACCGGCTGATGCTAGAGTATTTCCAAATGCATTCCGGCTGTTGTCACCACCACACACTCTAGCCCAGGGGGCACTCCTCTGGCTCTTCCAGCGAAACCTCCTTCCCCCCCACCTACAGGCCCTCTCTCCAAACAATTTACCCGGGTAGGGGGATGTATTAGATATTGTACTGATTTATTTTTTAGATGCTTGGGAAGCAGCTATGCTCACCACTATACATCCAACAGCCACAGCAACTGATAAGAACAGGTACTAAACTTGATTTTAGCTGCAGTGCCAGCATGAGCAGTGGTGTCACCTGCAGGCGGTGATGGACCTTCGTTGCACCTAGTTGGGTGCTTCCCTAACATGTGATGGGTATTTGCATCGCCTTTCTTGGTCTGGGTGAGCACAATTGCCATGAGGGTAACCACCAGGCTGTTGCCTGAGAATTTGGGGTAATGGTGGGATTAAGCAGCCTCAGAGGCATCCATGCATGCTGCCCTTGCTGTTTCCTGTCCATTTCCGTGGTGTTTCCATTATTTTCTGAGGTTTCCAGGTTTTCACCCAGCCTTCCCTAGGCAGAGGCTTGGTCCCCCGCAAAAAATGCTCAAGTCTCCCATTGACTTCAATGGGGTTCGTTACTCGAAACGAGCACCCGAGCATCGGGAAAAGTTCGACTCGAATAACGAGCACCCGAGCATTTTATTGCTCGCTCATCTCTAAATGTCACGCTCTGGTGTGGAGGGTATAGCTACACCAAGCGTAAGAGGGAAGGGAAAAGGACCAAGCAAGGGAAACGGTCACCTCCTGCAGGTAACCCTGAAACTAGGCCCTGGCTGACTACCAGTATGAACAGGCCTTAGTGATAGGAGAGTTCATACACAGGAACCTAATAACAAACTCACCCTAAAGAACCCTGCAGCTAGTGACAGAGTCAACCCGTTCCTCCAAGAGGACGGACAAACAGGAGACTCCAGATGGCAAAACCACAACAGGGAAAAGTAGGATAAACACAATAGGGAAAATGACGCTTATCTTAATGCAGATATTGCAGCAACCGGATCTCAGCCGAGATCCACACCACACACAACAAATTCAGCAGAAAGTATAAACCGCAAGGAATACTGGGAGAGGAAGGGATAAATAGGGGAAAGATAATCACCACACCCACAACAGCTGAGGGAAAGGGGTGTGGTAAACAGCAACCAAACCAAGAGGAAAACATGTCAAATTATGTCACTTTTGAAAGCCTAGCCGAACGCATGCAACCTGATGCCGGAACGTTCGTGACACTTAATCATCCATTAATGTTCATTTATTTCTCCATAAAATTGAAATTTAATTCTTTTTTTGGAGGGAGGGGGTTCAATTTAATTAAGCTCCATATATATTTGTTTACTACACCAATACACAGGGTAGTGCACAACATCTGAGAGGCCCAAAAATGTCCGGGATACGGAAGGGTTCCGAACTAAACACACAGATCCAGAATGTGGGTAGCAGCAGCACCAACTATTGTAATACCCCAGAGTGGTATTACCATTTCTTCACCCTGCTACTGCTTTTAACTGCTAACCAAAATGTCATCTGTGTATTTATTTCAGGTCCTTTACACTGTGCATTCCTATTGTTGTTATGTAACTGTTATTCGTTGTATTTCATGTAATCTGGCTGGTTCATCAGCAGGCGGCAGCGTATATGGCAGAGAGATGCTTAGACAGAATGGAACTTACCATTCCATTCTCGCCCTTTTGAGCAGAAGTGAGCCAGTCCTATTTCCTACCCAAGGGAGGGGCAACAGGAAGAGTCTACAGAGTCTAAGCACAGAGGGGGTCAACAGCCAAAGACACCCTACTCCACAGATAGAGAACAGATCAACAGTCCAGCTACCAGACTAAAGCAGAGTTTAGGACTGCAGAGAGAGAAAGCAGAGTTATCATGTTTGCCTGCCAGTTTATGCTAAAGACTGCTGGAACCAAGAGAAAGTGTGAATATTGTTTGGATGAAAGTTTATGCAAGTAAAGCCATTGAACTTTATCAAGATCTGGACTCGATTTATTTTCCATCTCCACCATTATTCACCCCTTTTATTTCTTCGGAGCGAAGCCCTGGGGAGCAACAGTATCCAGGTAGGAGCACCGTGACATACACAGAGACTGTAAAGGCCGCACCACACCACTCGGCATTCCCTTGGGGGAGGGGCAGCGCTTTGCACTATCCGGCCAGAAGTAGTGCTAGTAGTAGTAGTAGGCCACAGTTGTCCCTGCTGGCTTCGGAAAGGCACAACATTATAGTTGAGTTCAGCTCAGAGGATGAGATTGTGGATTGGATGCCCCGTTCCTTCTCTCAGTTGCAGCAGGATGACGTGGAGTTAACTTCTGAGTCTGACACCATGCCGTGGAGCCAGGGTTCAAGCCATCCCTGCCTTGTACTCTCACGTGGCAGATGTGGCCCTCTCCCTGTGATTCTCACTGTTTGGCAAGGCTCACGTCATGGTGGACACCTGGAGCAGCTCTTATGGGCAGGGAAAGTACATGACTTTCATGGCCTACTGGGTCAATGTTTTTTCCTGCAGTGGTGAGGCAGCACCCCTCCACGATTGTGGCCGCCCTGAATCTGGGCAAAATAACACATGCAGAAAAAGAGGTCAAATTACGTTATTACCAGGAAGCACTGTGTACGCAGCTTATGGCGAGCACATGCCTGTCACCAGTGTGTCTGCAAAGGAGGCCCCTCTTTGCCCCCCTTCCTGCCACCATGAGCAGCAGAAGCTGTAGTAGCAGCAGCAGCCATTTCAGTCCCCTCAATATAATAGAGCAGTTTTTCCACATGCCACACCAGACAGAGGCCAGTTAGCAAACTGACAGTTCCCGCCTCAACACCCAGGTTCAGACCTATCTAAACTATGGCCAGTCTCTGTCGCATACCCCATTCCCTGACTGCATGGATTTCTGGGCAGGCAGACTGGAACACTGGCACAGCACGCTCTGTATCTTCTTTTTTACCCAGACACCAGTGTCATCTCGGGGAGGGTTTTCAGTGCTGCGGGGAACATGGTGATACCAGGGTTCAAAACATCACTTTTGTCAAAATGAACCAAGCCTGGATTCAGGAGCTGTTTTCCAGAAGAATAAAAGTGCTTTTCCTGGACAAGAAATAAAGGCAGAAAGTGCACACAGGTATGTTTGGGATGTGTATGCAATCTTCTGTGGGGCAGTGCTCTTAGTTATATTGGTGAAAATTAGGTGACAGACTCCCTTTAATGCAAAGCATCTGCCACCACTACCACTATCACTGTTACTACTTACTACTATTACTAGTACTACCCATAGACAGCCTTGTATGTTCCATGCTTTGCTGCTGCTAATATTCCAGCCTCATGCAACTATATCCTTACCCTTTCCACATCCACGCTGCACTGCTGCTGCTCCAAATTAAAAGGGATAATTTTGTTTAGGCTTTTTCACAGTGAGCCACTTTTTCTTCTGATAATTAGCACTTGTGCATGTTGTACGGGCAGGCATTTTTTAACCCTGTCAAGGCATAATTTTTGGACGTTTGGTCCCAAAAGCTACTTTTTTATTTTATTTTTTTATCCCATAACACTATATGTGTTTAAATATTATCTGTCCCTGATAAGGAACAATTTTTAGAAGCTCTGGAACTTGAAAAAAGCATGACACATGTGCCGGCGCAGTATGATATTAAACGCGCAGTTAATGCCGTCAAATGTGTGTTTATCCATAGCTATGTATGTCAGTATCACAGTGTGACATAGTCATGAGCAAAGTGAGATTTGGATGTTACATCCGAAGTGGCTTCTTTCATAACTTCGGATTAATACTGTATGAAGATTCATCTCCGTACAGTATTAAAATGTATGGGCTCCGATGAAGGAGCCAAAGGAGCCAAGTAGGAGGGGGGGAAAATTCATAAAAAATAAACAAAAAGTCCTAGGAGGCTAGAGGCTTTTTTCAAAAATTCGGTCAACCGGACCCGAAACAAATCTCGACTAGTTTTCAAATCTCTAGAAACAGGCATTACTGCACCACTGAAGACCCCTTTAGTATGTAGCATAGTTCAAGAACACTATAGTTATTGAGGGGTCAAAGAAGGGAATACAGATTTGAGATTTCAGATTACTTTTAATTTAGCATTTTGTTTCTAAACACAGGTCCAGTGACAATTTGATCGATAATCCATCAGAACAACTGGAGGAGGAGGCATAAGTGGAGGAAGTTGGGGTCCAACTGAGCAACCAGGGGTTTAGGAAACCACCTCAACAGACCAAGCCACCGCACCATCCACTTCCAACTTCATGCATATCTTCAGTCATTGGAAGTTCCATTTCCTCCCTACTTCTATGCCCAAGAATGCTACTAGGTCCCAAATTAATGAGCAGGTGCTGGATTATCTCAAGAAGTCATATTCAGTAGCATCTTAAGAGTCCTTCTTGAGATCTCTGGCTCCCCTTCCCTCTTAAGATAGATCCCCCAAACAGTAGTCACCACTGTATTGGAGGTGTTTTTACCACCAAACGATCCATCCTCCATATTGCGTGGTGACTTCAGCATGAGGCCATCTTTTCACCTGGATTTTCTGCTCCATGTATGCAGTATTGGGGGGTTGAATTGCTGTCCCTTCTTTACAGTCAGGACTACCAGTTTAGGTCCCATAGCGTACCGCCTTTTATTTTTCAGGGACATCCTCACGGGAAATCTACATCTGTGACTGGGCCATATACTCTGCCTCCTCCTCAAACTAGGCAATATAGACTTCTTCCACACCTGCCTGCCAGTAAAGTAGCATCATTTGCTAGAGTTATATTTTTTGCCTTCATGTATTTTTAACCCTTGAAGCAGGGATGCCCAACCTGTGGCCCTCCAGCTGTTGCAAGACTGCAACTCGCAGCATGAAGCTATTAGGCTATTATAGCTATTTTTTTATTTTTTTAGCTATTAAACACAGACAGAAAATGGATGCAAAAATTGTTTAAAATGGCCATGAAAAAGGGACTTTTTTTTACACTTTTGTGTAAATGTAGCTTTTTAGTGAGCAGATTCTGTTTCTCTGTGTGTGGGTATGTAATGGTAGACATAATGGGCAGCTAGTCTCCACTCACTAGCTCAGAAAAAAATATAGATTAAGGCTTCATTCACACGTCCGTATGTGTGCACATCCTGGAAAAAGGTCAGTTTTTTGTGGATCCGTTGTTCCGCAAAAAACTCTGTTTTTCCAGGACATCCGTTCTGTCTTTCCGTAAAAAACGGAAAGGATGTATCCATATGTCATCCGTTTTTTGCGGATCCGCAAAAAAACGGAAGGATGAATAACATCTTTTTTTTTTCACCCCTCCTGGAACGGAATCCGCAAATACGGATGACATGCGGATGCCTTTCTGCATGTCTTCCGCATTTTTTGCGGATCCATAGACTTTAATTGTGCTACGGACCGCAATTCGGGAGAAAAGTAGGACAGGAGGATTTCTGTTTGCGGATCCGCAAAACGGAACGGAACAGATTAACGGATGCGGACAACATACGGTGCAATGTCCGCAGATTATCAGGACCCATTGAAATGAATGTATCCGCAAAATATCCGCAAAAACCGTCCGCAATTGCGGAACGGATGCGGATAGATTGCGGATGTTTTAAACGGACGTGTGAATGGGGCCTAAAGGGGTATTCTCATCTCACAAATGTAGTTTGTATAGTTAGATATAGCCATACCAATATTATTACTAATAGAATGTATTTATATAAAATATACCGTTTAGAAGATTTGCCTATTTGTATTTGATCTTGGAACAAGATCAGTTTCTCTGCGTTTTGGAAGCGCAGACAAAAATGCTACAACCCTAAGATGTGTCTCCGCATTCTCATGCCATGTGCGTTCACAATACAGCAGTTACCTCAGAGCGGGTTTGAACAAGAGCAAACTGGCCACCACTACTACATGGCCACGGTGGCCGTAACTAGGGGCAACGGCCTGACTGATGTGTGTGGGACAATGCCTATACAAATAGGCAAATCTTCTAAACGGTACATTTTATATAAATACATTCTATTAGATATATCCATACCATTATTATTACTAACTATACAAACTAAATTTGTGAGATGGGAATACCCCTTTGACCTGTACAGACACCCCGTGTGGCCAATCGGGGTGTCTGTACACCATATGAAAACTGTAATCCTCGCTGGTGAGGATTACAGTTTTCAAAGTGCAATTCTTATTCTGGCCACTAGATGGCAGGCCAGGATAAGAAATGAGCAATTCATGTCTTTCTGAGTCTATAAAACCCAGAATTGCTCATAAAGAAAAAAAAAAAAAAGCCACAATATATAAGCCCATATTTGAGCTTTCTAATAGTAAAAAAAAATTAAAAAAAAAGTTAAAAATATATAAAAAATAAAAAAGATGTAAAAGTTCAAATCACCCCCCTTTCCGTATAAGTAAAAAATAAATACCTAAATAACAATAAATATAGACATCATGGGTATCATCGTGACCGAAAACGCCCGTACTTTTAAAATATAAAAAAAAAATTCCAATACAGCGAATTGTGTGGCGGAAAAAAGCGTCCAAATGGCGATTTGCCGTTTTTTGTCGCTTTTTTTTTCTAAAAAAAATTAAATAAAAAGTGATCAAAAAGTCATACACACCCCAGAATGGTATCAATAAAAACTTCAGATCGTCCCGCAAAAAATGAGCCCCCATACAGCTCTGTACACATAAATACCAAAAAGTTATAGGGGTCAAGATTTGACAAGGAAAAAAAAAAAAAAAAAAGGGCAACTTTCTAATTATTTTATCACTATGAAAACGCAGGAAAAACTATACATATTAGGTATTGCCGGATTCGTACTGACCAGTAGAATGAAAGTAACGGATCAGTTTTAATGCACATCGAACGCTGTAAATAAGAAACCCGTAGAACTGTAGCGGAATAGCGTTTTCTTTGCAATTTCACCCGGTTTGGAATTTTTTTCCCGCTTCCCACTACACCGTATGCAATATTAAATGGTGGCGTTGGAAAGTACAACTTGTCCCGCAAAAAACAAGCCCTCATACAGCTATGTGAACAGAAAAATAAAAGAGTTATGGCTGTTTGAAGGCAGGGAGCGCAAATAAGGGCTCGTGCACACGACTGTGATCGGCCTGGGAAACACAGCGGTGTGTCTGTAATCAGATATGAACTGACTGTATCATTAAACACTATGATACAGTCAGCTGAGTCCAGGGTAACCGCGGTTGGCCCAGGAGATCCGGCAGACAGACCAACTGTGTCTCTCAGGCCAATCACAGTCATGTGCATGAGCCCTTAGATTACAGAGAAATAAATGCTAAAATCATATAATGGTCAGAAATAGTGTTATTTCTCATTTACAACCATATGACAGCTTATTCTAAAAATGACCAATTACATTTTAAGCACTAGAATAATCTATTTGCATGTTAAAATACTAAAAACCTTTTGGTACATTCACACAACCATAAAAAAAAAAAAAAGGCAAAACAGCAAAACAGACGTTTTTTTAACGGATGCTTTCTAAGAAATGGCTAGCCCCTTCAATTGTATAAGTGAAAATGGGCAAAATAGGAGTTGTCATAATTTTTGACAGACATTATTCACTGCCCGTTAAAAAAATGGTCATGTGAATATGCCCATGGACTTCCATTGTTCTGAAAATGGCCATCGTCATCTGAACAAAGCCTTAGTTTATTTCAGGATATGTAATATGTATCACACAACACTCATCTGTTCATGTAGTAATTCATTTACACCCAGGTTACAATAAATTATGGGCCTACTTATGGTAATGTGAAACACAATCAATCCAGGTGCAGACAACAGGAAATTCCTAACTCAGAAAATAAATTTCATTAATTCAGTGAATTAAATCAGCCAGCATTAATTACTTGAAGCATGTTGTTTCAAAAGTGCTAGTGGAAATGTGGGCTATTTACTCATTCATTAATTTGCATATCTGTCTCTGGAGAACACAGTTCATCATCAGTAAGCTCAGTTTGTACTTAGAACTAAAGATGTGATTAAATGCCTGTTATTAACTAGTGTTAATCCAGAAAACTATCTTCAGTCTCCCCAATTCCCTGCCAAAATATGTTCATAGATACCACACGTGATGTGTTGAGTAGACAGATGTGTTTCCATAGACCAGTCATGTGTAATAAGATGCTGTTATCACCACATACTGGGTGTGAATTATGCTTCTTATTTTTTCCAAGTGATGATGTTAAATATACAGTAAATTTGGAAAGTCTTCAGACCCTTCCAATTTTTTACATTTTAGTATGTTGCACCTTGTGCTAAAATCATCATTCTGCACTCAATACCTCCATAATGAGACAGTGAACACAGAGGAGGACATTTACTAAGCATGTTACACCAGAATTATGGCGTAAAATGTACCAAAAAGAATGGCGTTTTAATTTGCACCAAATATATCAACTGTTTTCATGCCAGAAATTAGTTATAAATGTCAAAGTGGGCAGTGCTATCAAATTGACGCATATTCCATCTCATTTATCATCCTCTTATAGGCAGAAATGGCTCAAATTGTTGCAGACAATTGAGCTGGTTATGTGGCGTTGTTTTCTGTAAAAAGTCGCATTTATGGTATACAAATGCTACTTTTTGTCAAGGTAAAACCAACTTGTCGTGGAAAGAAGTGATAAGTAAGTAATAAAACAGGATGCATTTATTTTTATCTAATACAAATGAACTAAACAACAGGGTTTTGTCAGTAAATTGACATTCAACAAAAATAAAACAATAACAAAAAATCCCAAGTCTGAGACAAAAGTCGCAATGTACCACTGGAAATGTCGTAAATATATTTTTAAAAAGACACATTTTAAAAGTGGCATGTGCCTTGTGATATATGAGGTGAAACAAATCACCAATTTTGATTTGCAATATTAGTATTTTTTGGCACAAATTATGCCATTATTGATAAATGTCCCCTAGAATGTCCAAAACTAAAATATTGCATTGATGACATAAGTGTTCAGACCCTTTATTCAGTACTAAGTTGAAGCACCTTTGGGAGCAATTACAGTCTCCAGTCTTCTTGGGTATGATGCCATAAGGTTTGCACACCTGGATTTGGGGATTTTCTGCCATTCGTCTCTGCAGATCCTCTCAAGCTCTGTCAGCTACCACGGACCATAAGTTATGGTCCGTGAAAGTGGAATCCATAACGGAATTCTTAGATAACCCGAACCTGAACCTTGTACGCCAAACTTGAATCACAAGTTCGCTCAACCCTAGTTATAATACCTTTACCACTGCTGGTAGTCAGTGGGGTAGCGTGGGTTGCCAACACCCGGGGCAAGCCAATTATTGTGTGTCCCCGCTGAACCTGTCGACATGCCCCTTTTTTTACAGATAATATAGTAGATGTCAACTGCAGTCCTCTGTAACACCACACGCAACACAGTGATAACTCTGTGTACAGATAATCTAGTAGATAGATGGGAGGCCCTAGAATTCAGAACACGCACAGTGTGGCCTGAATTACCCCCCCCCCAACCCTACCATGAAATGTGGATGGACATTACATATTTTGGTACAAAAATACAGGAGAATACAGCAGCACATACCTCTTACATGTGATGTACACTTTTTCCTCAACATCTTCCTTCGGAGACCGCCATGATACCTTTTTTCATCAGTGTCTAGTCTCTGCAGAGTTTCACAGAAAATTTTTCCTTACTTTACTATCATCTTCCCCCTCCTGGTGCCTCAACACTGTCATCCTGCTGCTAAACTCAATACTGTGCTAGCGTGTGCATATTATTTTTCACCTAGGTCCCCAACAATAATAATCCTCCATTATTAAACGGCTTAATAATGGAGGATTTTTATTGTAGGGGGCCTAGGTGGAAAATAATATGCACGGTGAGTGGTACTAATAAAATTCCCATAGGCTTTCCCTGCTTTGCAGCAGCCTGCAGGCTCCACTTTGGCCACCACAGTAATAATTCCCATTTTTCCCACAGCCTGTCATTACCTATTAGGGCTCCCATGTACATGTCCTTGGCAAATTAGACCCCCTACCTGCCTGGAAAATTCCCCTTCTGGACAACAAGCCTGGGCCTTAACTGATGAAAAATACCACAGTCTGCACTGCACTAGCAGTGCTGCCAGAGTCACTGCACTCCCTACCCAATTACGACACTGGCAGTGTGGCATTGTTTACTTTGAAATTGTGCCTCAGTCGCTGGCTCGCTTGCTTCACTCAGGGGCAGGCTGTAACTTGGCTGAGAGGCTTAGTCAGGCAAAACGGGCAGGCTGAACATCTAGCTGCAGCATGCAGCAGCCATCTTTTTCTTCTTGCTCCGTACTACAGTGTCCTTCCCGCCTGAAATTTGGGTGGCGCTGAAAAAGGTGTGCCGTGCACGGCCGATGATTCATCAGTGCGCGCGCGCTCAGTTTGGCTGATACTGCTCCTCAGCATTGTGGAGTCCGCTGGCTGCCCAGTGCAGCGGCTGCAGCCACATCCTGCGCTTATTAGCAGACACAGTTCAGACAGCAAATACTACTTGACTTAGCAATCAAATTAAAAGTTAGTTGATGGCTAGGCCATTTTTTTTCTCCCTAAAATGGTGGTTACACATGTTACAAACTAAAAGTAAGAAGCCCGGGAACATGAGATCACCCATAATTCTGTGCAGCCAGCAAATCCACACATAACCATCTCCTGTCATGTGGAAGACCTATAAAAGCCTCAGCCTGTGTGGTCTCTGCCATTTTACTGTGAAGTGAACTTAGATAGAGAGCTGACAATCGAGAATATACTGTTAAAAAAAGATTATTGGAGAGGAAGAGTGCAGAAACATCATAGGGATAGTTTTTTGAGACAGTAGGAAGAGCATAGGGAGACTGCAGGGACAATGTAGGCTGAGTGTAATCACCCTGTGCACCTCATTGACCTGCTGTGCCATTGATACTTAATCTGTCCTGATATACATAGACTTACTGTGCGTGAAACTCAGTCTCAACAAGAGGTGTAATATATTGCCGCATTTATCTTGTTCACCTGCTCCGCCATTCTTGCAGGAAGGAGCTCAGGCACGCCTCCTGACACAATGTGACTCTTCTGTGCTAAGTACTTATTTAATCCCAGGTGGTCCGTTTCCAACATCTTCGAAGGACAAGTAGCATTCAGCAATAACAGATTTGTGATGCCCTTAGATGCACGCGCGCTACACTGAAGGGATTGCCATGTATCTACCGTTAGAGAACAGGTGAGGGTAACCCCCTCAACACCGTTCGTCATAGAGATCAGATATTGCAATTGTACATGGCGATATATTTAACTAACAGTATCATTAAAATAATGGACTAATTCTGAATGTCGGTGCAATAGAATGTGATGCACACGGCGATATATTACACCTGCAGCCACAGTAATTAAAACTCCAGTGTGTATTAAAGATAAATGAATTTAAAAAGCTTGTAGTTGGATTTTTAACCATTGGCCTAATACTGACGCTATGTAATGCAACAGCTAACAAAAGCCATTCATTATGATAAATTTTGCTCCACTGCACGATTAAACAGGACGAAATATTTAACCGTGGCCTAATACTGATGCTATGCAACAGCTAACACAATGCATTCGCTATGATAAATTTGGCTCCACTACACAGTTGAATAAGGCAAAATATTACACCGTCCTGGAATATGGATGCAGCGTTAACTGTTTCACTAACATAACGGATTAACTCTGAATGTGGGTGCAGTAGAACGTGCTACATACGGTGATATATTTACTATGGCAAACTGGGGAAAATTTATCAAAACTGGTACAATGGAAAACTGGCTTATTTGCGCATTGCAACCAATCAGATTTCACCTTTCTTTTTCCAAAGGAATGTGATTGATTGCTATGAGCAACTTAGCTGTTTTTCCTTTGTATCAGTTTAGATAAATCTCCCCCACTAACTGTATGAGTAAAATAACTTAATGTGGGTGCAGTAGAAAGTCATGAATGCGACGATGCACTCAACCTGGAGTCTCCTTACTGTCTCCCTACAATCTCAAAACAGTCTCCCTGCACTGTTACTGCATCCACCCTCTCCATTATTATTTTTTAAATCAGTTTTCAGCAACACTGTCCCTAGCTCATAAGCACTTGCCACATCTCTTCCTATGCTCAGCTCACAGTGAAATAGCGGAGATCACGAGAGATGAGGCTTTTATAGGGCTGTGACATCACAGAGGGATGGCTAACAACAGATTAGCTGGCTGCATGGTATTATCAGTCAAATCACCAGCTTCTTGCTTTCACATTGTAACACATGCAGCCGCCATCCTCACTGATGATGAGCTTTGATGCACGCAGAAATATATTAGACTGTCCTTTAATACTGCGGCACAGTAACTCTATATATAAAATAGGAGATTAACTGCTAATATGGCAGCAATACAACAAGAGGCAGACTGTGATATATTACACTGCACTTTAATACTGAGACACAGTAATTGTAAATATAAATTAAAAGATTAACTGTTATTGTGGCAGCACGTGAACAAGATGCACAACTCAACTTGCACTGTCCCTGCAGTCTCCCTATGCTTTCCCTACAGGGTCTAAAATCTCTCCCTACACTGTCCCTGCACTCTCCCTAAATAATATTCTACAATAAAAACTTACTGTAACACTGTCCCTTAGTGCATAATCACTTGTCACATTTCTCCCTATGTTCAGCTCACGGTGAAATGGCATTGCATGGGATGATGCTTTTTATAGGGCTGTGACATCCCAGATGATGGCTATCTGCTTATTGGCTAGCTGCACAGCCTTATGGGTCATATTGTGTTTCCAGGCTTCTTACTTTCACTTTGTAACATGTGCAGCAGCCATTTTAGAAAAAAAACAACTCGTTACCACAAAGCGCAAGGAAATTAGCCTTTACGGCAGATCAAATTCCACTTCTGATGCTTCGATTTGCTCAACGCTCCCCAAAAGCATTATATCTATTTTTAGGTTACCCACTCATCTGAAATTCATGGTAACTAGAGCTGTTTATTCTTATTCCTGCAACGATCACTATGTAATCCTTTTTTCACAGCTTATATTATAAGAAGAAAGGATGATGACAGCTGTAGTAGACCTGACTTTGTTAATGTAGCAGATCTAAATTGAATATTTGTTTCAAAGAGAACCTGTCTTCACTTCAAACATGCCTACCTTAGTAAATGCATTAATCACAAATGATGTGTAACCCTACACATGCTGACATGGTCTAGTAGTGCTGACAGTGCCAGTGTCACGCTCTGGTGTGGGGGGAAGATTCCACACCAAGCGCAGGAGGGAGAGGGGGGGAAGGAAATGGGATTAGGCCTGGAAACTAGTGAAGGCAGATGGACACCTCCTAGGGAAACCCTGACTCCAGTCCTGGCTAACTACCAGGCCTTGAATGTAGGCAAGTTCATACGCAGGATACCTGGGACCCTAACTGTCCCTGAAGGACCCTGAAGCCAGTGACTGGAATGAGTCAAACTGTTCCTCCACCAACCTGTACGAACAGTAGTCTCCCCTCAGGCCCAAACACCAAAACACAGGGAAGGAAAACACAAATAAACGAAAGGGAAAGAGGACACTTAACTTTCCTGAAGCAAATGGCAGCAACAGGATCTCCACAGAGAGTCACACACCAGCAGGCCACAGATACCACAGAAAGTATAAACCGCAAGGGATGGTGGGAGAAACGACACTAAATAGTAAAGGCTTAATAGAAAAGACACCTACACTTGAAGGGAGAGGGTGTGGTGAAAGCCAGCAACCACAAAACAAACAAAGGAGAACCTGTCAGATTAACCCACGTGTTGCCAATCTCACTGATCTCCTGCAACCTGTTGCAGAACTGTCAGTATGTCCTGACACGTTCGTGACAGTATTCCCCTTTTTACGGGTTTCCTCCAGACACCCAGGACCAACTTTATCTGGATGAGACCTGTGAAAAGCTTTCACCAAATGACTGGCATTCACGTCATATGCCGGTACCCACGTCCTCTCCTCTTGTCCATAAACCTTCGAGTGAACAAGATACTGAAGAGATCTACAGAGGACTCGAGAGTCAATAATCTTGGCGATTTGGAATTCCAAACTCCCGTCCACCATGACAGGCGCAGGTGGTAAGGGAGATGGCTCCAATGGTTCAACAATGTGGTTCAATGTGAAACACATTATGAATTTTCAGGGCCTGAGGAAGTTCAAGACGAAATGCTACAGGATTAATGATGGCAGTGATCTTATATGGACCAATAAATCTTGGACCTAACTTCCAAGATGGAACTTTCAACTTAATGTTTCTTGTGGACAGCCACACAGAATAACCCACTCTTAGGTCCGGACCATTCATAAGAGCGGATATCACCACCCCTTCTGACAAAATAGGACTCGGATCTTCAAATTCACCACCTCCGGGAAAAGTACGTGACAAGGCATCCGCCTTGACATTCTTAATCCCAGGACAATACGTGACAATAAAATTGAATCTGGTGAAGAGCAAAGACCATCTGGCCTGCCTCGGGTTAAGTCGTTTAGCCGACTCCAAGTAAGCCAGATTTTTGTGATCAGTGAATACCGTGATAGGGTGAATCGCCCCTCCCAACCAATGACGCCATCCCTCAAAAGCCAACTTAATGGCCAGTGACGGACCCTGTGACAAAACTGCTCCTACCCCCACCTCGGATGCGTCAACCTCCACAATGAAAGGTTGTGACATATCTGGCTGCACCAATATAGGGGCAGAAGAGAAGCATTCCTTCACAGCGGAAAAGGCTCGCAATGCTGCATCAGACCACACTGAGACATTCGTCCCTTTCCTAGTCATGTCAGTTAAGGGTTTAACTATTGTCGAATAGTTTTTGATAAATTTTCGGTAATAGTTTAGTAGTAATAGTAAATTTTCAGGTCGATCCCAGTCCAAAACAGCATGGACTTTCTCTGGATCGATACGAAAACCTGAAGATGACAGCAGGTATCCTAAGAATTGCACCTATTGTACAGCAAAAACACATTTCTCTACTTTTGTGTACAATTTGTTGTCTCTTAAGATCTGCAACACCTGTCTAACGTGATCTTGATGTGTCACCATATCTGGAGAATAAATTAGTATGTCATCCAAATACACGACTACAAACCTCCCCACAAGATGATGAAAAATGTCATTATTAAAATGCTGGAAGACAGCAGGAGCATTGGTCAACCCAAAAGGCATGACCAGGTTCTCAAAGTGGCCCTTAGGAGTGTAAAAAGCCATCTTCCATTCATCCCCTTCCTTGATCCTGACCAGATTATATGCCCCCCTTAAGTCCAACTTGGAGAACACCTTGGCATCGATAATCTGGTTAAACAAATCAGGAATCAAAGGAAGGGGGTAAGAATCACAGACAGTAATTTGATTGAGCTCACGGAAATCCAGACATGGCCTAAGAGTTCCGTCCTTTTTCTTTACAAAGAAAAACCCTGCTGCCACTGGAGATTTGGAAGGTCTTATGTGTCCTTTAGCCAAACTCTCAAAAATATATTCTTTCATGGCCGTTCTCTCAGGTCCAGAAAGGTTATGCAGCCTAGTTTTGGGCAATTTTGCTCTGGGGATAAGATTGATAGGACAATCGTGTTCTCGATGTGGGGGTAAATCCTGACATCCACTTTCAGAAAATACATCAGAGAAATCAGATATAAAAGAGGGTAATGTCTTAGTGGTTAAAGCAGAAAAAGATGTATTAAGACAATTGTCAACGCAATAATCACCTCAATCCACAATCTGTCTAGTATGCCAATCGATGGTTGGATTGTGTTTGTTTAACCACGGTAAACCCAGCACCATAGGATCAGGAAGACCTTCCAACACAAAACATGAAATTAGTTCCTGAAGAAATTCACCCACTCTTAATCTGATATCATACACCATCTGAGACAAACACTTCTGAGATAGAGGTGCAGAATCAATAGCAAACACAGAAATCTTCTTCTCCAATGCACTCGGAGACAATCCATGCATACGGACAAACTGAGCATCAATCAGGTTCATCCCTGCCCCCCTGTCGATAAACACCTCAATTCTCACAACCTTTGACTCTAGCGCTACCTCAGCAGTCAGGAGAAAACGGGTACTACAGGATTAAGACAAATGCACATTTTCTGTCTCTCCACCCACCTCTCCAAGAGTGAGATGAGAATTTAACCCCTTCAAGATACAGCCAGTTTTCACCTTAAGGATCAAGCTACATTTTTCAAATCTGACATGTTTCACTTTATGTGGTAATAACTCTGGAACGCTTTTACTTATCTAAGCGATTCGGAGATTGTTTTCTCATGACATATTGTACTTCATGTTAGTGGTAAATTTGAGTCAATATGTTTCACCTTTCTATATAAAAAATTCCAAGATTTACTGAAAATTTGGATAAATTCATAATTTTTGAAATTTGAATGTCTCTGCTTTTAAACCAGATTGTGATACCTCATAAAATAGTTGTTACTGTACATTTCCCAGATGTCTACTTCATGTTGAAATCATTTTGTAAACATCATTTTATTTTTCAGGAAGTTAGAAGGTTTAGAATTTTAGAAGCAATTCTTAAAATTTTTAAGAAAATTTCCAAAACCCACTTTTCAAGGACTAGTTCAGTTATCAAGTCACTTTGTGGCGCTTACATAATAGAAACCACCCATAGATGACCCAATTTTAGAAACTACACCCATCAAGTTAATCAAAACTGATTTTACAAACTTTGTTAACCCTTTAGGTGTTCTACAAGAATGAAAGGAAAATGGAGGCGAATTTTAAAAATTCACTTTTTTTTGCAGATTTTCCATTTTAATTTTTTGTCCCTGTAAGCCAAAGAAAACTCAATATTTATTACCCTGATTCTGCAGTTTACAGAAACACCCCACATGTGGTGGTAAACTGCTGTAGGAGAACATGGCAGGGCACAGAGGGAAAGGAGCGCCATATGGATTTTGGAGGGCAGATGTCGCTGGGATAATTTTAAGTTGCCATGTCACATTTGAAGACCCCCTGATGCACCCCTAGAGTAGAAACTCCCAAAAAGTGACCCCATTTTGTAAACTACAAGATGAGGTGAAAGTTTTATTGGTACTATTTTGTGGTACATATGATTTTTGATTGCTCAGTATTACGCTTTTTGTGAGGCAAGGTAGCAAAAAAATGGCTGTTGTGGCACAGTTTTTATTTTTTGTTTTTTTACAGAGTTCTCCTGACAGGATACATCATGTGTTGCTTTCATAGAGCAGGTTGATACAGACGCGGCAATGCCAAATATGTGTATTTTTTTCTGTTGTTTCAGTTCTACATAATAAAGCATTTTTCAAAACAAAAATTATGTTTTTGTGTCTTCATTTTCTAAAAGCCACATTTCTTTTATTTTTCTGACGATCGTCTTGTGTAGGGGTTCATTTTTTGCGGAATGAGTTGATGTTTTTATAGGTAGCATTTTTGGGTACATATGATTTTTTTGATCACTCAATATTACACTTTATGTGGCAAAGGGACCCATAAAATGGTCGTTTAGGCAGAGTTTTTTTTTTTTTTATGAAATTCTTAGATCATGTGATATTTTTATAGAGCAGGTTTTTACGGATGCGGCGATACCAATATGTCTACTTTTTTTTTAATATACTGTATTTTAGTTTTACACAATAAAAGCATTTTTAAAAAATCATGCTTTAGCATCTCCATTTTCCAAAAGCTATTTTTTTTTGGGCGATTATCTTATGTAGGGGCTCATTTTGTGCATGAAGAGATGACGGTTTGATTGGTACCATGTTGGGGTGTGTATGACTTTTTGATCACTTGTTATAACAGTTTTTATGATGAAAGGTGACAAAAAATGTCATTTTTTGCAGTTTTTATTTTTTTATGGTGTTTACCTTAGGGGGTAAGTCATATAATATTTTTTTAGAGGAAGTCATTTCGGACGTGGAGATACTTAATATGTCTACTTCTTTACATTTATTTCAGTTTTACACAATAAAAGCTTTATTGAAGAAAAATAAATCATGTTTTAGCGTCTCCATTTTTTGAAAGCCATATTTTTTTATCTTTTGGGCGATAGGTAGGGTCTAATTTCTTGTGGGAAGAGATCACGGTTTGATAAGTACTATTTTGGGGTACATATGTTGTTTTGATCACTTGGAATTACACTTTTTGTGATGTATGGTGACAAAAAAATAGCATTTTTGGTATTTTTTTATTTTTTTTTACGGTGTTCACCTGAGGTTAGGTCATGTCATATTTTTATAGAGCAGGTTGTTACGGACATGGCGATACCTAATATGTCTACTTTTAAAAAATGTATTTCAGTTTTACAAGCTAAAACCATTTTTGAAGGAAAAAAAATCATGTTTTAGTGTCTCCATTTTCTGAAAGCCGTATTTTTTTTATTTTTTGAACAATTGTCTTAGATAGGGTATAATTTTTTCCGGAAAGAGATGGCGGTTTGATTGGTGCCATTTTGGGGTGTGTATGACTATTTGATCGCTTGGAATTACACTTTTTGTGATGAAGGTGACAAAAAAATTGCATTTTTGCCACAGTTTTTATTATTTTTTTTACGGCGTTCACCTGAGGGCATAGATAATATGATATTTTTATAGAGAAGGTTATTATGGACGCGGTGATACTTAACATGTATACTTTTTTTTACATTTATTTAAGTTTTACACAATAAAAGCATTTTTAAAGAAAAAAAAAATCATGTTTTAAGGGAGTCTGTCACCGCCATATGCCCCTATAAAGCACTGACATAGCCCCACAGCACACCTAATAACAAATCTAATGGTACCCGTGGCGCTTTCTTGTGACTTGTAGAAGCTGCAAAAACGTAGTTTAAACCATATGTAAATTATCCGTTGGAAGTGCCCGGAGGCGGCGTCCACTGCCGTGGAGCCCGGGCTCCTGTGCTTTTTTTTTCATGCTTTCCCCGCCCAGCCATTGCCTCCGCCCGCCCTCCTCATTTCACTTGCGTCCTCCGTCTGTTACAGTCACTCGCTGCCGGGCATGCCGTGCCCACACGTGGCCCGTGCGGCTGCCCCGGCCGCGGGACTGCATAGGGGCTGGATCTTGTTTCAGTGGCAGAAAAAAAGCGACTCCCTTTTATCCCAGAATGTTAAAAGTGGAAAGCAAGGATAGCACCCGCTAAACTGCATAGGTTCGTCCTCAGACATCAACCAGATATCTTCACCCTTAGGCTACATGCACACGACCGTCCGCGTTCCGAGATCCGCAAAAAACGGATATGTTCCGTATGGCATCGTGTTTCCGTTTTTTTTTGCGATCCATTGTAACAATGCCTATCCTTGTCACAAAACGGACAAGAATAGACATGTTCTTTTTTTTTTTTGCAGGGCTACGGAACGGCATACTGATGCGGACAGCAAACGGTGTGCTGTCCGCATTTTTGCTGACCATTGATTAATGGGTCCGCATCCTATCCGAAAAAAAACGGAACGGACGCGGAAAAAAATGACGTTCGTGTGCATGAGGCCATAATCTGTATAGGTGTCTATTTGGG
>ONZH01011028.1:0-40950 GCA_900303285.1 Rhinella marina | reverse complement strand
TCTGGGTGCAGTAAAAATATCACAGTCAGCAGGGGCTGATTTGCTCTCTGATATATTCTGCACGTCACGTAAAAAAAAAAAAAATATATATATATATATATATATATATTTTTTTTTTTTTAAATCTCAGTGATACAATCCATTTCATACAGCTGTGTGGAACCATTCTGTGTGTCACAGTTCACGCTGTCCAGTCACCACAAACTGCAATCCGTATTATCTGTCCCGGTGACTCATACTGTAACGTCACGCAATCAAATACGGTCTTTGCTCTCATGATACAGCTAATTTGGAAAAATCTCTGTGCGACATTTGTCTGGGTTGCACTTAATCTATATGCCTAATCTAATAGTTTCAGTGTAATTAATCCATACTGCACGGTACGTAATAAAATACGTAATTTTGCTCTAACTTATCCACCTATATATTAACTTGTTCAGATTGAACAATTTTGTGGGTTTCAGTACAGCAGGCAAAATTTTTTTTTTGGTATATATAATACACTTATATACAGAAAATGTTGAACCCCAGGGGTCGAGCTAAGGGTCGAGGGTGTGGGCATTCAATTACTGCAGGGGGCAGAGGACGTGGTCCGGGGCAGGGTGAGACAGTACCTGCTGATGAGGGAGCAGGGGAACGCCGCAGAGCTACACTCCCTAGCTTCATGTCTGAACTTACAGGGACACGTGGTAGAGCACTGTTGAAACCACAACAGTGCGAACAGGTGATGTCGATGATTACGGACAATGCTTCAAGTAATTTGTCCACCAGTCAGTCTTCCACGCAGCCCACCCACGTTACCCAAGGGAGCACTCCTCTGTTCCCTCCCCACCTCAACTTCCTTCCCCCCAGTCTGCCCCCTCCCAGGAAATTTGGAATGCGATCGGCATACTCTGAGGAACTGTTTTCTGGACCCTTCCCAGAGTCACAAACCACTTCTCAGGTTGCTGCTGACCTCTTTCCCGATGCCCAAGTTTTCCAACTGTCGCAGTCTGTGGGTGATTGTTGGCTTAGTGGAAGAAGTGTGTAAAGAGGTGTCGGACGATGAGGAGACACGGTTGTCAGACAGTGGTGAAGTTGCTGTCAGGCAGGAAGTCCGAGGGGGGCAGACTGAGGAATCGGAGGATGACGAGGTGACTGACCCAAGCTGGGTTGATAAGCCGAGCGAAGACAGTGCTTCTGAGGCGAGGCGATGCTGCACCAGAACAGGTTGGAAGTGGTGTGGCCCAGAGGGAGAAGCAGGGCCCAGAGCTTGTGCATCAGCAGCAACTGTTCACATAGTGAAGGCTCTCACGTGGCGAGGCCTAGATGTTCGCCAAGTCTGGAGGTTCTTTAAAGAAATGAGGATGACTGACGGACTGTGGTGTGCAACTGTGCACACCAGGATCAGCAGGGGTGCCACCACTACTAGCTAACCACACCAGCATGCGCAGGCATATGAAGTGGCTAAACACCCCACTCAATGGTACCAAGGCGTTTCACGCTCCTGTGGGTCCCACCATGCTCTTCCCTTGTCACTGCGCTGCCTCTGCTAGTCAACCCCCTGCCAGGACCGCCAGCCGAGCGCTCCCGCCGGAAACCAACACCTTGCCTCCACGATCCTCCACAGCGTCCACGCAACTGTGTCCAGCGCAAGTTCAACGTTTTACAGCAGACGCTGGAGCGCAAGAGGAAATACAGTTCCACCCACCCACATGCCCAAGCCCTCAACGTCCACATCTCCAAATTGCTGAGCCTGGAGATGCTGCCCTATAGGCTGGTAGAGACCGAGGCCTTTAGCAACCTCATGGCAGTGGCTGCCCCTCGGTATTCGGTCCCCAGCCGCCACTATTTTTCCTGATGTGCCGTCCCAGCCCTACACCAGCACATGTCAGAGAACATCATCCGTGCCCTGACCAACGCTGTTTCTGACACTATATATCACTGACGACACAATGGGTTAACTTGGTGGAGGCTGGGACCGAGTCTGACCCTGGGGCCGCTCAAGTACTGCCCACACCGAGGATTGCGGGGCCTACCTCGGTCACGGTCTCTCAGACCTACTATGCCTCCTCCTCCGACCCCTCCTCCTCCTCCACCTCCTCCTCCAAATTACCATCCATGGGCACAGCGCCTTCAGTCGGTAGCTCTAGGCGCAGCAGCAGTGCCGTGGTTAAGCGCCAGCAGGTGGTGCTCAAACTGCTGAGCTTAGGTGACAAAAGGCACACCGCCCAAGAACTATTACAGGGCATCACGGTGCAGACCGATCTGTGGCTGGCAACGCTGAACCTCAAGCCAGGCATGGTTGTGTGTGACAACGGGCGTAACCTGGTGGCAGCTCTGCAACTCGGCAGACTCACACATGTGCCATGCCTGGCCCACATGTTCAATCTCATAGTTCAGCGGTTCCTCAAGACATACCCCAATCTGTCTGATTTGCTCACCAAGGTGCGCCACATCTGTGCGCATTTCCGCAAGTCGACCACAGATGCTGCCACTCTCAGGGCAGCGCAGCGCAGCGCCGCCTACAACTGCCCGCTCACCGACTGTTGTGCGACGTGCCCACAAGATGGAATTCGAAATTAAACATGTTATCCAGAGTTTACCAGCAGCACAGAGCGATTGTAGACTGCCAGATGTCAACGTCCACCAGAACTGGTAGTCAGGTCAGTCAGATTCCTCAAGTCTACAATGAGGAGTGGACGTGGATGTCTGATATCTGCCAGGTGTTGACCAACTTTGAGGAGTCAACACAGATGGTCAGCGGCGATGCCGCCATTATCAGCCTCACCATCCCGCTGCTTTGCCTGTTGAAAAATTCTCTGCTCAGCATGAAGTCGGAAGCTTTGCACTTGTCACAAGAGACGGTGGAGGAAGATACGTCGCTTGATAGCCAGAGCACCCTCCGGTCTTTTTCTCAGCACGTATCGGAGGAGGGGGATGAAGATGAGGAGGAAGAGGAGGAGAATGTCGGCGAGACAGAAAAGGGTACCAGTGCTCAGTCCTTATTAACTGTTGAGCGTGTATGGGCTGAAGAGGAGGACTTGGAGGAGGAGGAGGAGGAAATGGAGAGTCAGGCCAGTTAGGAGAGGGAATTCTTGCGTGTTGGGACTCTGGCGCACATGGCAGACTTCATGTTAGGCTGCCTTTCCCGTGACCCTCACGTTAGAAGAATTTTTTCAAACACCGATTACTGGGTGTTCACTCTCCTGGACGCAAGGTACAAGCAGAACCTTTCCACTCTCATCCCTGTAGAGGAAAGGAGTATGAGAGTGAATCAATATCAACAGGCCCTGGTGCACAAGCTGAAACAATCCTTCCCATCTGACACCGCTAGCGGCAGAGGGCGTGGTTCTGTGGGCCAAGTAGCGGGGGAGAGGAGGCGAGCAGGCAGCTTGTCCAGCACTGGCAGGGGAACGCTCTCCAAGGCCTTTGCCAGTTTTATGTCACCCCAGCAAGACACTGTCACCTGTCCCCAGTCTTGGCAGAGTAGGGGTGAGCTTTACAGAAAGATGGTGAGGGAGTACCTAGCTTACCATACCAACGTCCGGACCGATCACTCTGCTCCATACAACTACTGGGTTTCAAAGCTGGACACGTGGCCTGAACTGGCGCTGTACGCCTTGGAGGTGCTGGCCTGCCCTGCCGCTAGCGTTTTCTCAGAGCGGGTATTCAGTGCAGCTGGTGGCATCATCACCGATAAGCGTACACGCCTGTCAACTGACAGCGCTTACAGGCTGACGCTTATTAAAATGAACAAAGCCTGGATTTCCATGGAATTCAAATCTCCTCCGGGGGAAAGCAGCTAAAGATTAACATTACTTATGTATCCGATTCCTCTTCTCTACTCCTCCTACTCCTCCTCCTCCTTGTCGTCTTTGCCTAACGCTGACCCAAAACGCAATTTTTTAGAGGGCCAACTGGCACTCTTTTACGACAATTTTTCCGGAGGGCCCCCTACAGGCCCTCTCTCCAAACAATTTTTCCGGAGGGCCACCTACAGGCCCTCTCTTCAAACAATTTTTCCGCAGTGTCAACTACAGACAGTGTAAAACAATGTTTCAGGAGCATCAAACAGACAGTCCAAAACAATTTTTCAGGAGGCGCAAGTACCGACATTTAAAAAAAAATTTTTTTGCTGAGGGTCAACTTTATATACTCCGAAAAGAAAAAAATTTTTGGAGGCTCAACAAAAGCCATTTCACTGCATTCTCAGTCGGACAAAGTCATTGGTGGTGTAACCGCCATGCTGTGTTAGGCTAAATTTTTGGGTGCTTCACCAGCTACCGCATACTAACTCAGTCACTCTGTTGTCACCTCCGCCATACAGGGCCCCGAAAAATGTTTATGTGGTTCGCCTGCTCCCGCAGTGTCACTCGCTCACTCTGTTGTCACCATCATAGTGGTTTGCACTATAGCAGCCCAAGTCTGCACATTCCACTTTTTCTCTCCAAGTTATCGATACTACATGTCACATTAGAAAATACGTTCTTTTGCTCTTAGTAATACAAATCCATTTCATACAGCTCAGTGGAACAATTCTGTGAGTTACAGTCCAGCATCTCAGTCTGCACAGACCACAATCCGTTGTTTCTGTGTAATTGATCTATACTGCACGTCACGTAAAAAAATACGTTTTTTTGCTCTCAGTGATACAAATCCATTTCATAAAATCCTTTCTTTCTCTTTAACTGATCTATACTAAACGTCACTTTTAAAAATACGTCTTTTTCCTCTCTTTCTATCTCTCCAAACAATTTTTCCGGAGAGGTGACGTATATGGTATTAAACTGAGAAGAATACATACAACACATGCCCCACTTGATCAATTTCATAGTTGACAACCGTACCTAAATTGACAGCCACAGCCATACAGGGCCACGCAAAATTTTTCCTGTGCTCTACCTGCTACCGTCGTGTAGCTCGGTCAATGTGTAGTCACAGCCATACAGGGCCATGCTAAATTTTTCCTGTGCTCTACCTGCTACCATTGTGTAGCTCTGTCAATGTGTAGTCACAGCCATACAGGGCGACGCTAAATTTTTTATGTGCTCTACCTGCTACCGTCGTATAGCTCGGTCACTCTGACCGAGTCTGACCCTGGGGCCGCTCATGTACTGCCCACTTGGAGGATTGTGTGGCCTACCTCGTCACGGTTTCTCAGACTTACTATGCCTCTTCCTCCAACCCCTCCTCCTCCTCCTTTGAATTACCATCCGTGCTTCACCTCCTGTTACCTCAGTCTAACTCGGTCACTCTGCTGTCACCGCCATGCTGCGTCAGGCTAAATTTTTGGGTGGCTCACCTGCTACCTCATCTAACTTGGTCACTTGTTGGTGTCACCGCCATGCTGTGTCAGGCTTATGCCTGCATCGTGTGGCTGGGGATAGGAGAGCAGTGCCAGCATGGGCATGGATGATGGACATTCGTTGCACCTAGTTGGGTGCTTCCCTAACATGTGATGGGCATGTACCTTGCCTTTCTTAGTCTGGGTGAGCATAATTGCCATGAGGGTAACCACCAGGCTGTTGCAGGAGAATTTGGGGTAATGGTGGGATTAGGCAACCTCAGAGGCATCCATGCATGCTGCCCCTGCTGTTTTCTGTCCATTTCCGTGGTGTTTCCATCATTTTCCAATGTTTCCAGGTTTTCACCCAGCCTTCCCTAGCTAGATCCTTGGTCCCCTGCAAAAAATGCTCGAGTCTCCCATTGACTTCAATAGGGTTCGTTACTCGAAACGAGCACCCGAGCATCCGGAAAAGTTCGTCTCGAATAACGAGCACCCGAGCATTTTAGTGCTCGCTCATCTCTACAATAGGACAGATTAAACACCCACATAGAGGGGGCAGTATAAGACAGCTGGTTCTGAAAAAGGAGGCTTTCTGGATTTTCCGCCTAAATACACGTCACCCTTATGGTTTAAATCTGCGCAAGGAACTCATGTATTATTATGATTAATTTGTGTATTTTTAGGTCTGCCATTTCTTGCTTTTCATGCATATTTATTTATATGTGATTGTTATATTTTTCTATGTATTATTATATATAGTTAATAGCAATGTTGTTTTGATTTTATATTCATATTTGTGTGTTTGGCACTTTAAGACACAGGCTGCATCTTGGTTCAAGTTTCAGGTGTACCTTGATTTGTTAGTCATCTGGTTTTTTTTACCCCCCCTCCCCCCTTTTGGTTCCACCTTGGGGGAGGAGTGAGACAGTATTTCTTGGCCAGGATGCACCCTATTTTTAGTTATGACTAAGGATGTGATATCATCCGAAACGCGTCAATACAGCTAAATGGAGTGTCATATGTCCATTCGTGTATCTTAATTTTTCTAATAAAGGCTCTTAGATTTTATTCAACTGTGCTGGATCATCTGCAATAGCTTTAGGCTTGTCTGCAACAGCCTGACAGATCTTTACTATCGCTTGCACACATGTCTTGCCGGAAGTCAGGCCCAGTCCCATTAATGGGGATGGGTGCAAAATGTGGCCGCAGCACGGCAAACATGCCAAGAGATGGCTGGACGAATACCGCGGCATGTTGTGGTTTTTATCCGGCCACCTCTCAGCATATTTGCCGTGCTGCGGCCCCATCTCCCGCTCGTCCCAATTATAGTGAATGGGGCCAGGCCGGACTTCTGGCAGCACACTTGTGTAATCGTTAGTACGGATCTGGCAGGCTGTTCCCCTGCTGGAACAGCCTACCAGACAAGCCTAAAGCTAGTGTGAAAGTAGCCTAAGCATTTATGTACAACTAACGCTGGGCTCACATCACTTTTTTATCTTATACTTTTTTTAAAGTATACAAAAGATGTATATGTTAAACAAATGCCGCTGATGGATGCCATACAGTAGCATCTTTCAATTCACCAGCATGCCATGTATTGTATAATTTAATGTACATGTTTTTTAAGTTTTTTGTTTTGCTGGACTCTGCAAGATAGAACAGCATAGTGTACTACACTTTTACATCTTTTTTTCCCCAATGTATGTGTTAAACGTAAGACAAAAATTTAATGTGAACCCAGCCTAAGCTATTCTCACATTTTAAAAATGTCATGCGGATGCATTATAAACCTGACTAATATAGAAATGAGTTTTTTCTACATCTTAACAAGCTCTTGAATCACTGGATTCCTATTAGTATGCTCTTGTGTGTTGGTTATCAAAGTGAAATTATGTGATGCAGTAGACAGTGGTGGCATCTCCTGTGCTGACTCCCAAGTGGAAGACTCTAGCAACATTTGTAAACAGATGGTGAGATCAGCAAAATGGCAGAATTGGAATTAGAGAAAGGCAAAAAAGTGCAATAAAAAAGAACCCCCTTCTTCTTTTCTTAGTCTTTAACTACAAAAACAACGTCACAAACGTATATAATATTGTCTATTTTTCTGAAGATCCATCTAAGGAAAAAGCAAGAAATTTTCAGAGATGAGTTCTATTCTGGTTGCCAAATTTGTCACCTAATTTCCCAAATTTACAATTTCTAAAACTTAAAGAGGTTAACTGATAATTTCCTCTAATACAGCGTTAGCGTTAGCATTAGTAAATTTTCTATAGTGATTATGGCACTATTATATTTACTTGATTACTTATGTTCGCAGAGTGCTGTTGCATTGTGTTTGTTTTTGCTTTTGTGCTTTCAGCCATGGCGACTGGCACCTGTGCATTGGGATGTGCTGACTAACCCCCTTTTTTTTCTTTGTCATCTTTGGATATGCCTGAACAATAGGCTGTCTAGCTTGCTAGTTTACTGGAAAGGTGTGTTGTCTCTTTTTTGTACGCCTAGGTTCTGACTTTCTGGCTTTTTACTACTTTCTGACCTTCTGCTGCCTGACCTGACCTGTTCCTGACCTCTGTATTGACCCTTCACTGTCCTTGGGCTTTCTATCAGATTGCTTGTGCTCTGCATGCCTGACCCCCTGCAGATTCACTTAAAGTATTAAATGGTAAATACTAGGGGAATACCAGGATTACACCCTTAGAAATAGCCCAAAGCCAATTCTGTTTACATAGTGGTTCTACACCCACTGTACATAGTGGTACCACACAGTATGGGTGACAAAAGACATACTGTCAAGTTAATCAAAGTAAGGCTACTTTCACACTTGCGTTTGCAGGATCCGTTTGTGAGATCCATCCAGGCTCTCACAAACGGATCCGTCATGATAATACAACTGTCTGCATACGTTCTGAACTGATCCGTTTGTATTATCTTTTACATAGCAAAGACGGATCCGTCTTGAACTCCATTCAAAGTCAATGGAGGCCGGATCCATTTTCTATTGTGTCAGACAAAACGGATCTGTCCCCATTGACTTACATTGAGAGTCATGACGGATCCGTTTGCATCAGTTTCTTCATGCGGACACCAAAATGCAGAAAGCAGCGTTTTAGTGTCCGCCTTCAAAACGGAATGGAGACTGAACTGAAGCAAACTGAAGCAAAACTGATGCATTCTGAACGGATCCTTTTCCATTCAGAATGCATTAGGACAAAACTGATCAGTTCAGGACCGTTTGTGAGAGCCTGTGATGGATCTGACAAACGGATCCTGCAAACGCAAGTGTGAAAGTAGCCTAAGGGGTAAAGAAGCTCTTATGGTAAAGAAGCCTTGTTGCATCTGAACTTTTTCTCTTCCAGATGGAAGATTTGCCCATTTGTCTTTTTTTTTTTTAATTCAAATGTTTTTATTTGGTTTTACAAAGAGTAACATTACATAAGAAAACACAATTTGTTATTATTCCGTTTAGTATATACATACTTTTCTAGCCTGATTAATAAATTAATCCTCCCCATTAATTCCATTCTAGTGGGGGATATCGGGTTAATCCAGTAATATGCTATTAATTTGCGTGCTTGGTAAAGTATTCTTATTATAGATAGTCGGTGGCCCCTTGTGACAGAGCCTTCTTTCACCCATCCCACTATACACACAAGCGCCGTAACCTTCAATTGACATTTAAATACCTTATTGATCAAGTCTATCACCTCCTTCCAGTATCTCCTCAATCGAGGGCAGTTCCAGACCATGTGTATGAGATCTGCCTGATTCGCCCCACACCTTGGACATCTGTCATCGGTCCTATATCCCATAGTGTACAGCAATTTAGGGGTCTTATATACTCTATGCAACAGCAGTAATTGGGACACTCTTTGGGCCTCACTAACCGCTATATCTGGGAGTCCTCTAAGTATAGTTGCCCACTGCTCCTCAGTTAACTCCGAGATGTCTTTATTCTATTTGTCAAAAAGACCTAAAGGATGTTTTTTAAGATAGTCCTCCAAAAGACCATCATAATTAAAGGATATTACTCCTCCGGTACTACCTTGCGTGCTCACCATATCCATCACTTTGTGCTTGGAGATCTGTTTTACAGGGACACTTTTTGTCTGAGCATTAATGGCATGCCTCACCTGCAGGAACGTATAGAAGCTACTGTGTGGCAAACCATACTCCTGTTGTAACTGGCTAAAAGGTTTGAGCACCTACCCTTGAAACAACTGATTTATATAGAGAAGCTGTTTCTCCTCCCATATTTTAGAAGCTGGAACTTTTTGTAATTCTGGATACATTACGTTAGGCCATATCAATGTATGTTCCGAATAACCCATCAGGCCAAGAATCTGCCTCAGGAGGACGGAAGCAGCTGCCTGCGTCCATGCGAGCGCAGGGGAGCCGAGCGGTACAGTGCTCGTTATGAGCACGTTCGCTCATCTCTACTCCTTATATTAATCGCTGTGGACATATTGGGCATAAACCCTGCTTGGTCTGGGTGAATCACCGATGTTATAACCACGGTGAGCCTATTTGCTAGTATTTTTGCCAATAACTTCACATCAACATTTAAAAGTGAAATGGGCCTGTATGACTCCGCTCTGGTAACATATTTGTCTGGTTTGGGCAATACGACTATGATAGCTTCATTCATGGATTGCGGAAGAGTACCAGTCAAGAAAGCATCTTTAAACACCTCCAGCAATCTCGGCAGCAATACCTCCTTATACTCCTTGTATACCTCTACTGGCACCCCATCCACCCCGGTGCCTTGTTAGTTGCCATATCCGTTAGCGCCCGTTCCAGCTCCCCCATGGTCAAAGGTCCATCTAACAAAACCCGCTGCTCTTCAGATATTCTGCGTAAAGGAAGCCCACCTATGAAAGATTGCAGTTTCCCTTCTGTGGGACGTTCTTTGGAGGTATATAGGGTGGAGTAAAACTCTTTCAACACTGTCAGAATATTACTGGTGTCGAATACCTGAACATCATCAGAGTTGTGAAGCATCGCTATATGAGCAGAAGACATGGCAGGTCTGGACAGTACAGCCAGTAATCTACCCACCCTCTTTCCTTCCTCATAATACTTTTGCCTTTGAAAAAAACGTTTATATTCGGCCTTTTCCATGACATAATCATTTAATTGCTGTTGTGCTATTTTCCAGCCATCCGCATTTTCTACTGAGGGGTTCCTAACAAATGCAACTATGCTTACCTCTTCTATAAGCACTCCTCATAGGCATGCCTTCATAGTATCCCATACTACTAATTTAGATGCAGTTCCCTCATTGTTATGAAAAAACTCCTCCACTTTCCCCGAAATTCCAGCCGGAATTCTGATAATGTTAAGCCACATGGGGTTAAATCTACATACAGTTCTGCCTCGATATGTATTGGGCAGGAGCTTTGCCTCCAATATCATTGGAGAATGGTCTGACAACTTCCTGGGTAGATAAGCTATCCCACACACTAATCTAGCCATGTCTGAGTTTCCCAACATAAGGTCTATTCTAGACATAGAAGAGTATGTTGAGGAACAACAAGAGTATTGCTTACTATGCGGGTTCCTTACCCTCCAGAGGTCTATCAAAGCGATGTCCTGCAATGTTCTCCCGAATGACGTCAGCCCTGCTCTCAGTGGTTCTCCTCTGCCACTAAATTTATCCAATGTCGCATCTATATAGTTGTTAAAATCCCACATAACCAAGACAAGAATTCCAGTCAATGGGGCAAAGAACATCAGTATTCTCTGTAACACCGCAGGTGAATAAGGCGGAGGGACATATACACCCACTATAACACATTGGACATTAAAGACAACACCTTGTATACATACATATCTACCTTCCCTATCAAGGTCAGAAGATATACACTTAAATGGAACAATTTTGTGTATTAGCAAACTAACGTCTCTGGAGTGAGACGTATAGGTAGAGTGATAACAATGACTTGCCCACCCAGAAGTAAGTGCCTTTACCGTATCTTTTGTGAGGTGAGTTTCTTGTAAGCAACAAATCATATGAGGGTAATTCCTCACAGTGTCAAACACCGCCCTTCTCTTAGTAGCTTCACCAATACCCCTCACGTTCCAGCTCACAAAAGTTACTGTATTAGCCATCATCCCATCTGCAGCACGTAACACTCCAGGATAACACATGTTGAATCCAAATATCCGGACTAAGGATATCACTCTTGCGGACTCCCCACTTCATGACTGCACCAAAATATCCCTTTCCCAACCCAACCAACTAAAGAAAACTACACCACTTATCCCCCTCTTGTCCGACACCAGCAACCGCTGAGACTCACCAAGATCTTGTGTCCAAGCCATGAGTAAAACTCTCTTCAGCGACAACTAGTGGCGGAGGATTATCTCACATATAGGGTTTCACCAAACTGTGCTACATAAAACGTGTCATACAAACAGACAATGAGCATCATAACAATACTCCACCTCCCCATAGATTGTACTAGCAGAAAGTAACCTCATATAATCATAAACCAGTCAACTTAGTGCTAGGCACTACTTTCCACCCACTCCCATAATGCCATATACATCACCGCTCAGTCCACAGTGACATTTCTTCACAGTGTTCTTTAAAACCAGCACATCAGCCATCCCACTCTTCCATCCGTGCTAGCGATCGTTCATGTCTGTCCAGCCATCTCAAGGCATCTGCTGGGTTTTCAAAGAAGTGGGTTTCTCCTCCCGCCACCACTCTCAGCTTCGCTGGGTACAGCATAGAATACGGTATTTGTATGTTCCGCAGCCGTCTCTTGATATCCATGAACTTAGCTAGTTTCTTCTGTACCTCCACTGAATAATCTGGAAATAGGGAGATCTTATGTCCATTAATTTCTAGATCCGGCATATCTTGTGCCTTGCGAAGGATGATGTCCCTGTCACGGTAATGCAAGATTTTCATCAAGACCGGTCTCGGGGGACTTCCTGGAGGTAGAGGCCTCATGGGTACCCTGTGCGCCCTTTCCACTGCAAACAGGGGAGTTAGGGTGTCTTTCCCAAATGTATTCAGTAGCCATGACTCAAAATATTCCGTGGCTTGTGCTCCCTCCACCTTCTCAGGGACACCAATCACACGCACATTGTTCCTCCTTAATCTGTTTTCCCATGTCGTCTTGTTTGGCAGCCAACACAGACAGTTTGCTGGCCTGCGCTCTCATTTCAGTGTGTACTGGAGCAATGGTGTCTTCCACCTCGCCTAGTCTATCTTCCAACGCTGTAGTAGGCTATGCCAACTTACGCAAGTCATGGCGTACAATGCTCACATCCTCTTTTATGGCCCCCACTTGTACATTTAGTATAGAAAGCGATTTACTGCACCTTGCAATTGCTTTAAGTACATCTTTCAAAGTCGGCTCGTCGGAGTCACCCAGCTCTTGCACCGCCATGTTTGCTTGCGCTGACTTGCCCTTCCTCCACTCCTCCTCCAGCACCTCGCCTCCGTCATCAGACTCCAAGGGACCTTCAGCAGCCTCAGACACCTTTTTAGCTTGTTTGCCCCCTCTATCAACAGAATATGAGCGTGCAAACTTTTCTAGTTTCGCCGCCGCCTTCTTCTGCACCTCAGTGGAGCGGCTGGCCTTGCTCGGCGTGGTGGCCCCAGCGCCATCTTGGATATCACGCTCACCTCCTTTGAGTTCTTTCCTCTTAGTCATGGCTACTTCTTTGCTCCTCTCTCGCAGCTCCACTGTGAACCACAATTCCTATGCGTCTGTTTGAGATGTTTTCCACTCTCTTAGCACTAGTCTTTCAGGATAAATAGTCAGTGTAAGCAGGGAGCCGAGCTACCACACGTCTTCTCACATACTCCACCTAGCCACGCCCCCCCCATTTGTCTTTTGAAGGGATTTTCATGTAACAGCTTTTGACCACATTTTTATTTGAGACATTTATAAGTATCTCACAAAAGTGAGTATACCCCTCACATTTTTAAAGCATTTTATTATATATTTTCATGGGACAACACTGAAGATATGCTACTTTAATACAATGTGGAGTAGTGCTTGTAAATTTGGTGTGCCCTCAAAATAACTCAACACACAGCCATTAATGTCTAAACCGATAGCAAGAAAAGTGAGTGCACCCTTAAGTTAAAATGGCCAAATTGTGCCCAAAGTGTCAATATTTTGTGTGGCCACCATTATTTTCCAGAACTGACTTAACTGACTTTCTTGGGTATGGAGTTGACTAGAGCATCACAGGTTGCCACTAGAATCCTTTTCCACTTCTCCATGACAACATCACGGAGCTGGTGGATCTTAGAGACCTTATGCTCCTCCACCTTCAGTTTGAGGATGCCCCACAGATGCTCAATAGGGTTTAGGTATGGAGACATACTTGGCCAGTCCAGCATCTTTACACTCATTTTCTTTAGCAAGGAAGTGGTCACCTTGTAGTTGTGTTTGGGGTCGTTACCATGTTGGAATACTGCCCTATGGCCCAGTTTCTAAAAGGAGAGGATCATGTACATGTTGGCATTCATGGTTCCCTCATTGAACTGTATCTCCCCACAGCTGGCAGCACTCATTCAGCCCCAAACCTTGACACTCCCAGAACCATGCCTGACTATGGGCAACACACACTTGTGTTTGTACTTCTCTCCTGGTTGCCACCACACATGCTTGACACCATCTGAACCAAATAAGTTTATATTGGTCTCATCAGACCACATCAGTAATCCATGTCCTTAGTCAGCTTGTTTTCAGTAAATTGTTTGCGGCCTTTCTTGTGTATCATCTTTAGAAGAGGCTTCCTTCTGGGACGATAGCCATGCAGACCAATTTAATGTAGTGTGCGGCATATAGTCTGAACACTGACAGGCTGATCCCCACCTCTTTAACCTCTGCAGCAATGTTGGCAGCACTCATACATTTATTTTGAAAGGCAACCTCTGGATATGACGGTGAGCATGTGCACTCAACTTCTTTGGTCAACCATGGTGAAGAGTGTTCTGAGTGGAACCTGTCTTGTTAAACCACTGTATGGTTTTGGCCACCATGGCTGTTAGAAATGTTCTTATAGCCTAGGCCATCTTTATTGAAAGCAACAATTCTTTTTTTCGGATCCTCAGAGAGTTTTTTGCCATGAGGTACCATGTTGAACTTTCAGTGATTGAGATGAGAGAGTGTGAGAGCGATAACACCAAATTTAACACATCTCCTCCTCCATTCACACCTAAGACCTTGTAACACTAATGAGTCACATGAAACCAGGGAGGGAAAATGGCTAATTGGGCACAATTATGCAATTTTCACTTAGGAATGTACTCGCTTTTGTTGTTGTTTGTTGTTATACAAGCTGTACACTGACTACTTTACATTGTATCAAAGTGTCATATCTTCAGTGTTGCCTCATGCTAATAAACAATAAAATATATACAAAGAAGAGATATGTACATAGTTTAATCACATCCTTTCTTAGATGCCTCTTCTTAAGACAAAAGAAATGTAATTATTTTAGTCTTTCCTCATGACTTCCTCCATGACCTTCAGTTTAATTGCTCTTCTTTGTACTTTTCCAGCTCCAGGGCATCTTTCCTGTGAACTGGCACCCAAACTGAACTGCATATTGAAGATGACACTACACCAAAACTTTTTAAAGTGATCATATTAAATCGAGCCCATGCATCTATATCGACAACCGTCCCTCTGTGCAGGTTCTACTCTACTTCTTCATAAAAGTAAATCAGATTAGTCTGACAGCTTCTGCACTGTGGTGGCTGTCACTTATGCGTCCTGAAATAACCTTTCTAAAGACAATAGGTAGAATGGCTTAAAAATAGCAGATAAACATTACACATCTCACAGATCTCCCACCATTGCCACCTTAATGCTGCCCTGGTCCTCAGTGGTGTTCACTTACTGGTCCTGGATACAAGAAACAGGAAATGGCTTGGACTAAGTGATGATTATTTATTATTATTAAAACATTCTACCCCATTAAAATAAATAAATAAATAACTATATATTCCCCTGCAGAAACTTTTCAATTTTGTTAAATAATATTGTCTGTAAAAAAGTATTAATATACTCAAATATTTGTTTTTCTAATTGATTTTTCTGATTGTATATTTTATATTTGTGCACTATTCATTTAGCGTAAGCTGCTGCTTTGAGATATAAAAAGAAGCTAGCAAACTCATTGAAAGGGAGTGTGTCATCCAAAAATTACCTATTGAATAAATCATGTTTTTATGCTAAACATATTTAAAAAAAATTTTGGTGGTTATTTTTTATTTTTCATGTTGATATTTATATTATTAAAAGCAAAACAAAAAATAGCAACTTAAAATCCTGTAGCAGTCCCTAAGCCTAATAAATGGCACTATTTCTTGGTCTTTACAGATCACTTTTCATCATTATCATATCAAACAGGATTACAATGCAACAGATATGACCTCTATGCACAGGATCCAGCATTCACTATAGGTGATATCACAGCTTATCTAATTCCTCCTGGCATCTGCACAGGTCACACAGCATGCCTAGAAATCTGTATGTCTGTGGTCCATGGTGGCTGCTGTAAAGGATATCTCTAAATGCTGTTAAGAACAGCTACGGCAAGATGGCCACCTCCATAATCATATTCAGGAAATAGAATAAAACAGTCTATAATCAGAAAATCAAAACAGATTACAAAAAAGAGATGTGTAATTATTTAGTTTTAACTGGCAGAAAAATGTGGGTGAGACATTTCTTCTTATTTGACTATTCTGAGCATGCTCTATTTTAGTGCTTTTTTCGAAACTCCCAAAATTGGGTATAAGTGTTTGTTTCCTTGGCAACCAACAAATAAACCCATTATGACTTAATCACAACATGGGCACTAAAATTGACTGAAAGACTGTCACAATTACTAAAAATATATTGAAAATCTAATAAAGTATTCCTATCAAGTTGAGAATTAATGAAATTACCAATAGTAATCTCTTCATTTAGCATGCATGCTTTTCTATGCATTTAGTGTTTCAGCTGCCCTGGGTAAAAAAAGACTTTCTGATAATCATTTTTTAGTTTTAGGAAACACTGCTTTATGATATGTAGAGTAATCATTCTGCAAGGAAGGGGATTGGATATGAAGAAAAAGGAAAATGAATTCCCATCACCTATTGTCAATGGCGTAATCCTCTGTTATCTGCCTCCAGCTTTATAATAGCCTCTGACTGTAATTAATGACTGCTTACCCAGTCCCAGTGTACACTGCACAAGCTGAAAAGTAATCTTTACAAAACAACAAAAGGTCAGTCTATTGTGAATATTCAAGTGACATGGGATTAAAAAGAAAAATCAACAAAAAAAAATATATATATATATAAAAAAACAACAAAAACAATCTAGACAATAGGATATTTTCTTATGATGGATTCCCTTAAAGAGTGGCAGACAGCATACTAACTAGATATGAATGTGTGAGAATAACTAAATTTGAGGCGTATGACCTGTAGATGGAGCTGATGTAAAAGGCATTATATTTTCTTCTGCGACTAATGATTCCACATTTTCTGGCAGATGCTAAAGATGATAGAGAATCACTGGAGTTTTTAAATTTGCCTTTTGTCTTACAGCTGAAGTGTCGCTTTATTACTTCATTATGTGCAGCATTGTTTGCAGCCTCCTTGTACATGACTGGTAAATCATGCTTTAAAGATAAAGAAATCCTCCAGGATAATACATGTACGATAGCCTCTAAGCATGTGCATTAATGACAGTTTTTATGCTTTTTTTTTTTTACTTTGGCTTTCTGGCAAGTCAAATATTTTGCAATTGCTCTAATCAGTAGTGGCAGGATCTGGTAAACACTGTGCAGAGTCAGATATACTGGGGCTGTTCCCAGTGAGTAAGTCAAGGTATATATATAGAATGTTAATATGTCATACACAGCCACTGCAAAATGTTTTCATTACCATTTTTTTCTACTATTTCTTCTACAATAGGCATCCCAAGGCATATTCAAATAGCCCTACATGGTACTGAGCTTAAAGAGGTTGTCTCACTATGTAGAGAAAGTTAATACACAATGCTTACTAATGTATTGTGATTGTCCATATTGTCCATCCTTTGCTAGCTGGATTCATTTTTCCATCGCATTATACACTGCTCGTTTCCATGGTTACGACCACTCTGCAATCCAGCATCTGTGGCTGTGCTTGCACACTATAGGAAAAAGCGCCAGCCTCTCTGGGGTTTGGACCATGGGAGTGTCTATAGGCTGCTGCTTTTTCCTATATTGCGCAAGCACAACCACCACTGATAGATTGCAGGGTGGTTGTAACAACTGGAAATGAGCAGTGTATAATGTGATGGGAAAATGAATCCAGCCAGCAAAGGAGGCAATATGAATACATTAGTAAGTGTCTTGTATTAACTTCCCCTACATGATAAAAGCTACTTGCTGAAGTGAGACAACCCCTTTAAATGAAATAACAAAGATGTGTAGTGTTCTCTTAATAGCACTCACAAATAGTGATGAGCAAATTTCTTGAAATTTGATACAGATCCGTTTCAGCTAAAATGGTCAAACAGTTCCAATCAGGTCTAAATATATTCTGCCCGAATTGAAAGTACTATTGGGGTATAGCCACACAATCACACTTCTTGATGCAGTTCTGGAAGCCTAAACCAGCAGTGAATTAAAAAAAGGGAAGTTTTAATTACCCTTTATACTTTCTCTACATTTATGGTCAACTCCTGATTTTAATTGCAGTGATAGAGCATGTTGGCATTAACTGCTAGGATTGGCATTAACTCAGATTTTGGCAGTTTAACTGATGAAAATTCCATGGCAAAGTTTCCAGGCTTAACATGTTCATTGCCTATTAGGCCCTGCAGTCAATTTTACTGTAACTGATAAATTACATTGTAATACAGAAGTATTACGGTAATTGCTGTTTCTATTCACTCGACCTCCCGGAAAAAAAAATAAAAAATAAAAAACTTGTATGTACCCCAAAAAGACACCAATGAGAACAACAACTTTTCCTGCAAGCAACAAGACTTTATAGAGCCCCATTGATCGAAAAAAAAAATAATGTTGTGGGTATAAATGTAACTCTTCATGTGGCTCCCGCACCCACACTTCTTTGCAACCCCCTCCTCCTATGTAAACCTCACTCACACATTCGCTACATAGTGTGTCCAATTAATTATATGCTATTCTACGTATAATTTAGTTACTCTATACGCTGTCGCGTACGAATTCAATTCAGTGATGCAGATTTTCCCTGGTAGTTACTCTATACGCTGTTGCGTACAAATTCAATTCAGCGATGCAGACTCCTCCCTGGTAGTTCCGCCCCTTTCTCCAGTGCGGGAGGATGACGAGGCAACTCAGGAAATTAAGTTGCGCATTCGTGCACCTCATCCCTTTTCCCCCCTTTTCAGGTTATTTGGGGAGCCCCTTGAAAGAGGGTTTTTTAAGGAACCTTTGCTGCTTTTTTTTTACCCATTTGGATTACAATTTTACCTATGTGGATTACAAATTGCGACTGAGTTTGGGACTCTGCTCCAGTTCTATGACAAGTGTCAGAAGAAAAGAGACTTAAACGTGTCCGTGAGCATACTAGGTAGGTGATAGTTAAAATTTTTATATTATACCTATAATAATGTATTTGCACTTTACCATATATATGTGTCGAATATTCGCTCTGCCTCTGAGGAGTGCATGCCACGGCCTCTCCTTGTACCGTGCCTGCGTATTAGGTAATCGCTTAGACAATAGTACGCTGAGATTCGTAAGCTATTTGTACGCTCATGCGTACGTCTTCTAAGAAGTTGCGTACATTTTGTAAATGAACGTTCGTTATTAGTGAGCGAATGTTTGCTAATAGCACATAATAACGTATATTTTGTACGCAAATACAACGAATCTATTCGTCGAATATACGAATTTTAGGAAAAGTTCGGCGAATGTTCGGCGAATAATTTTTTGAATGATTCGCTCATCTCTAATAATGTGTATAATGTGACTGTATATAGTGTCAATGTGTAACACTGTTTGTGGGAGTCCTGACAATAAAATCTTTTAGTCTTCCTCCTGGGAAACCTCCACTCCTGCGGCCACGCTTTCCTTATAACTGCCTTAGTTGGGGGAGGAAAAAAATGAATGAAAAGCATAAATACTTATGACTGGAAAGTCTTTATTGCCAGGAACAAAATATATGGCATTTCCAAGACTACTGTACACAATTGTACAGTTTCAAATCCCTGTAAAAAAGTCAATGTGAGGTGTAACATTGGAGAAGAATGGGATTTTAATTTTTAACATGTTTTACATACCATAGTAACTTTTAGACCACTTTCAGGGCTATAACTTGTGGTCATCGGAACGCTTGTCCCATAGACCATAACAGAGAACTATGATGGTCAATGGGATTCTGATGCTCTGCCTGCTGAGCCATGCATGGCTTTTAAAGGCAGTTTACCATATCAGGAATGGGAACCTTCAGCAGGCCCCAGGCTGTCATGGTAACCTATCGGAGCCTTAGAATTTCACTGCCTATTTACTGTGGCTAATCCTAGTCATTACAGTCAGGTGCCTGCTGTATTATACAGACACCACCCACTATGTATGGAGTGGGTTCGGAGCAGCAGCTTGCCCCACACATTCCCACAGCCACAACGATTTAAAGGTACATAATCGTGACTGAAGGGGTTATTAATGTTAATAATACATTGTACTGCGCTTGTAAAATAAATAATACATTGTACTGCATCCATGAAATACATAATACATTGCACAGTGCCCCTGAAACAATAAAATGCACTGCACCCCTGAAATAAATAATGCATTGCACAGCTCCCTGAAATAAACAATACAATGCGTTGTACTCTTGAAATAAATAATACATTCCACTGCATCACTGAAATAAATAATACAATGTACTGCACCTCTGAAATAAAAAATACAATGCACTGCACCTCTGAAATAAATAATACATTGCACTGCATCCCTGAAGTAAGTAATACATTGCACTGTGCCCCTGAAATAAATAATGCAGTGAACTGAGCCCCTAAAATAAATAATACATTGCACTATGCCCCAAAATTAATAATAGATTGTGCAAGACCCTTGAAAAAATTAATGCATTGCACTGACTCCAGAAATAAATAATACCTGCACCTCTGAATTAAATAATACAATACACTTCACCTCTGAAATACAATACACTGTGCCCCTGAAATAAATAATACATTGCACTGCAGCCCCAAAATATAAATACATTGACAGTATCCCAGAAATAAATAATACATTGCACTGTGCCCCAAAACAATAAAATGCACTGCGCTCCTGAAATAAATATATATATATATATATATACATACATATGCATACACACATACACACACACATACAGATATTTCCACTTACTTTTTCTGGAGGCAGATGAAGTTCAGTTCAGAGTCTCTTGTTCATCCCCACTGATGAGCAGTAAAGCTGCAAGATCTGGACAGCCTTCAGGAGCAAGGGAAGGCAGGATCGCCATTTCCTCAGAACATTCTGCAGACTGGCTGGTGGGAGGGGCCTCTGCTCCGGCTTCCTGCTCTGCCACAGCAGACAGGGCAGCTTCATTTCATTAGTTGGGAATTCAGGATTGTGCAGTGGATCTGCCCAAACCTGGTAACAGTTGCAGGATATGTCTGGGCGCCTTTTGTACTATCTAGCTCCATACAGCAGTAGTAGCTGTACTGCCTTGATGACAGCACTGACTGCTCCCGAGCCCCAAAGCGTCTCTGCCCCTTCTTCTATTATAGCTATGCCACTGGTTGTGGGTCTTTGAATGAATTTGCACAAATTGTTTTCCAAAATAAAGAGTTTTGATTGTGGAAAAGAGTTTTTATTTTTGATGTCGACAGGAGCTGTTTTTCTTAGCCGCCTCCACCGCTATCTGCTTCCAGCCTCATTGTTCAGCATATAGTGGAGATGGTCAGCCGCCGGCGATCTGTCCAAGCAAGCACCGTCCTCCCTGGCAGCCTCCACCGTGTTTCCTTTCCTTCCACATGCACAGCATGTCTCTCAACTTGCTTCCTGTAGCGTGCATGTTAAGGGGTTGGCACTTCTTGTAATTTAACCACTTCCCATCAGGGCCATTTACCCCCTTCCTGACCAGGCCTAATTTTGCAAATCTGACATGTGTCACTTCATGTGGTAATAACTTTGGAACGCTTTTACTTATCCAAGCCATTCATAGATTGTTTTCTTGTGACACATTGTACTTTGTGTTAATGGTAAATTTGAGTCAATATATTTTACCTTTATTTATAAAAAATCCAAAATTTACTGAAAATGTTGAAAATATTAATTTATCTGCTTTTAAGTTGCATAGGGATATCTAATAAAATTGTCATTAATGAACATTCACCATATGTCCACTTTATGTTGGCATAATTTTGGAAATGTAATTTTATTTTTTGAGGACTTTAGAAGGCTTCAAATTTTAGATGTAATTTTTAAGATTTTCATGAAAATTTCCAATAGTTAGTTTAAAAGGTCCTTTGCAGTTCTAAAGTGACTTTGAGGTGCTTAAATAATAGAAACCTCCCATAAATGAACATATTTTAGAAACTACAGCCTCCAATGTAATCCAAACTGATTTTTACAAAGTTTGTTAACCCTTTAGATTCCCCACAAGAATTAAAACAGAAGGAAGGTGAAATTTAAAAATAAATTTTTTTTTTTTTCAGATTTTCAATTTTTAATTCATTTTTTCTATAAGATAGCAAGGGTAAACCGCAAATCAAACCTGAATATTTATTTTCCTGATTCTGAAGTTTGCAGAAACACCCCATATGTGGTTGTAAACTGCTCTGTGACCGGTAGTAATGAGAGGGAGATAGTACAAGCATTTGTGATGGCTTTGACAGCTTATCAGAGTGATCAAAAGCCTGGAGGCCAGGAAAAAAGGTCTCGGGTTAAAGCTCCATGTTCTTGGCTGTCAGGAGGCAGCTGAGTCATGGAGCTTCTATGTACAGGTGCTGCACACAGGGGGCAAAGCTCAAGGACGTTTTAAAACGTCCATTCAGAGATAGAGATCCACTACCAGGACGTTTATAGTCAATGGGCAGACTGGAAGTGGTTAAAGTGATCTATTCTGACCAATACCAGCCTTCCTGCATCTATATTAAGTGGTCCAGCCCTCTTCTCAGTTGCCTGTGTGTCATAGGTTCTTGTGTCCTGCTAAGGTCTGCATTCATATCTTCCAGTGTTTCTGAACTCTTGACTAGTGCCTGCCTTCTGCATTCCACTACCTGTCTGATCACTGCCTGTTCTGTTTTTACTCTCCTGTAGCTGACCCGGATTGCCTGACCTGTATCGGTGCCACCTTCCCTGACCCTTTGCTTGTAAAACTGCACCTCTAACTTACCCTTCTGTTCTGCACTGTCACTCCCTATTACAAATTGGCCTGTTGACTATGTCCATACCCCTGGTACCTTGCACTGGTGCCCCTTGGTGCTGGGGCAGCTGATTTGTGTGTCAACCCCCCTCAAGAGGTAGCAAACTGATGTTCTCCTCCGGAAAGTCTATCCCCACCATCTGGGGTACTGTGAAGAACAAGGGGTTCACTTAGATAACGCCCTTAGAGGAGTTTGGTCACATGGCACAGTGGGTCCATACCCCTATGATTGTGACACCACGCTGTACACTCTATATAAATTCCATATTGTGTGATTCCAGATCTATGGAAAAAAACTGTTAGTGGAAAATTGAAATGAAGTATACATCCAAAATAACACCCCCAAAAATGCAACAAAAATGCGCCTACAAAGAACACATCATAAATCATTGTAGAATCCACAATAATTTTGGAAAAAGATATTCAAAATCCATCTTGTGAACATACATAAAGGGTGATAGAGTACATATAATTCTGGTAGAAGTCGTTAAATATGGGAAAGAGTTGACACATTAAACCATTACCTGACAACCAAGCAAATCAAAGATTTCAACTTTTAGGACTTTTAGTACTTGTTCTTGTATGCAAAAGGAATCTAGGTTGGAGAACAGATAACATTTTTACCTTATTTAAACCTCTTATCTTATGTTGAGTACTTGATGTAATTTTTTTTTTTACTAATCAGTGTAAGGACCCATTTGTTCTGATCAAGTATTGCTATCGACCACTAGTTTAAAGTGATAATAATGATAATTTCTTGAAATTTGTTTTGTGTCTGATTCGTAAAATTTTATTTGTGCCCGAATTGATTCTACACTAATCAAACATGCTCCAATTGGCCTGAAAATTAGTATGGCAAACTCTGGTGTCTCATATGACTCCTCATATTTTGTATATCTTTCCGTTAACTTACTTCCTTTTCTTTTTTTAAGGAAATTTTTCACCTTTCCTCCCTCTCCCACCTTTTAAACTCTTGAATGCATTGACAGCAGTAGCAAATAATGTCAGAGTGACACTGACATGCATATCTATGAATAAACACATAGTTGATGTTGTTAACATACAGAGTATTCAAAAACACATCACACGTGTCATGTGTTTCTTTTTCATATTCCAAATATTCCAAAAATTGTCTCTTATTAGGGGCAGACGGTGTTTAAACATATGCAATGTTATAGGGAAAAAAAACTTTGGCTTGTTGGGATCAAGTTTCCAAAAATTACGAAATATAAAAAGTCAAACGGGGCTTATTTATAGTCCTCTTATATTCTACCGTACACTCTGTGCAATTGTTATACATTGGAGTGCTGGAAAACATTGACAACCAATTCCAGGACGTCCAGCAATGTAAAATTAGAAGTAGTTAAAATCACACACATTTTGTAGATTAAAAACATTCAGCTTTGTTGAATATTAATTAAAAAAAGTTCAGCATGTATAAATTTTGTAGTCTAAAATACTTGAAAATTCTCACAAATCCATACCTCATTTATTTAGACAAAAATTAGGACAAGTTCACGTTTCAGTTATTTGGTCAGTTATTTCCATCAGTTATTGTGAGCCAAAGCCAGTAGTGAAGCCAACTCAGTGATGAGGTAAAATTGAAAGATTTGCACCTGTTCTGTGTTTTTGACCTGGTTTAGGCTCACAATAACTCATGGAAATAACTATCCAAATAACTGAAGTGTGAACCTGACCTCACGATCCAGTAAGGATAAGCCTGCCATTACATAAGTAAACAAACATGCAGCTTGTTATTATCGCAAGCGTTCCCGAGGATTCAGTTATTTCTGGCTCTGCCCCCACTGAAATGATTGATCATTATGGCCAGTCTTGTCATGATCATCATTCTCATTGGTCTCATCCTTCTGTACAAATGATTCCTCCCCTTGCTCCTCCTCCACCTGTGGTAGCTCCTCATCCTCCACTATCCTCTATCAGACTTTCTCCATGTGGGTCCCTAAAGCTACAGGGTGGCCAGCAAGATGCGTAAGCTGTTCTTCTTCCTCCTTCCCTTGTTGCATCAGTTTGAGTGTCTTCTTTAAGATAAATATCTGGGGTATCGCATAGTTGATGCTGTAATTGTCCTTTCTGACAAATCATTTAGCTTTTTCAAGGGGTTTGAGTATGTGACAAGTCTCTCTTTTGAGCTGCTACTGCCTCACCTCAAAACAACACATGCTCCCTGCTGACAAGGTTTGGAAGGTTTGGTGCATGACAAAATTAATCACGGATTTATGTTGCAATGCAATGCCAGACCGTTCTGTTACTACAATTCCAGAAGTGTGTTCATTGCCACACAATAATAGCTGAAATGCAAGGACATTCTCCTCGACATGGTCAGCACCCTCTACAAGGCAATGTAATTTCTCAAAAAGTATTGCACAACTAAATTTGTACCTGCCATGGTTGCAGAGAATCTTGCCCTGTTGCAATTGGCATGGAAACATCCAGCGGGATGTTTGATGCTTGATGCACTTTAGCAAGTGATCATCTATGTGGCTACTGTGTCCCTGGCCAATCAACTTTAAATGGTATGACAAAGCATCACTTTACACATATGATAGGGGGAGTGGGAGTGATGCTCTGCTCTACTTCTGTTGGGGACAGGATGATGTCCATGGAGGAGGATGTACTGTAGATGAGGTGGATTTGAATCAAACCAACACAAATGCAGCACTGCCAGGAAAAACATTCAACAATTCATTTTCCTGTAACAGCTGCTCCTAATGTCCACAGTAGCATGCAACCTGCCACACAGAGAGATTTGCAAGCAACTTCCCATGTTCTCTGCCATGAGAGTGCCCAGCAGGAATGGCTTTTTTGGAGAAATATTGCTGCTAGATATCTTCCAGCATGGCTTAGCACACAACATCAGCTCCCTAAAGGGAGCAGAATCTCCTTAGTGGTATTTTTGCTGCACCAACAGCAACTTGACTAGGTGGGAGTTAAGCTTGCATGTCAGCAGATCGCTGGGCATGTAGAGTTGTTTCCTGCCCACACATTCCGTTATCAATGGCCAATGACAGAACAGAGTAGGAGCAGGAAAAGTAGGAATCTGAGCGGGAGAGCAGTACATGATGATGACAAGGAGACCAATATAAAAAAGGACATTCTTGTTGGGCTAGGTGGTGGACACTAGGAAGGGCCAGTGAAGACAGAAAGGATGCAACTGAAACTGAAAGGCTTCTCTGTGGTTGCAAAGAGGAGGGAGAAGAATATTGTTAACCCCAGCTCCAGACACAGAATTGACATCTACATCACTCTACTGTTACTGAGAGCAGGAGTGATCCATCCAGTTCACAATTTCATCCTTTTTGTCTTCAATAATAATGCGACACCTAATGTGGCCTACTATAACTACTACTATTAATACTACCACTTACTGGATGGTTGGTACTGCAACTGCTGTTGCTAATTACATTCTGTCTCTCGGATGAGGAGGTCTGGGTCTTTCATTTTCTACTCTTCCGTTTTCCAGACATTTTATTATGAGGCCTATAAATTAAAAAAAACACAGGTTTCCTATAAATGAAGTCAGATTATTATATGGTACTAGTAACATTTCAAATGGTTTTTTTTCTGTAATTTATAGTGGTGTAAATGTCCCTACCCTTTTACAAAACATACTGCACACATGTATTGAAAATGTACTTTGGGAATAATCGTTTTTACAGTAAAATGTCTTTGAAGTACATGGCCTGATGCAGTAAAGCATTTACTAACATGGATATATGAATGTATTTTTTGAAGTAAAATGTCTTTGAACTACAGTCTGATACAGTAATGATTTCACAAACACAGGCATAGCAACGTATTTGAACTATGGAGCACATTTATTAAGACCAGCGGTTTAGATGCCGGTCAGAATAAAGCCCTAAGCAGTAGTGTTGATCGAGCACCACGATGCTCGGGTGTTCTGACCAAATGCTAGGTGGTGCTCCAGTGCTCGGCCGAGCACCCGAGTACAATGTAAGTCAATGGGAGAACCCGAGCACTAAACCAGGCACCCCCTGCTCTGAAGAGGGGAGGGTGTCTGGTTCATAGGGAAAGTTGAGAAAATGTTGGAAACACCACTGAAATGGCTTGGGAACAGCATGGGGAGGATGTCTGGATGCATCTTGGACACCGAAGTCGCTGCTGGGAACGATGTTGTCCAAGAATTACGCCACTTTTACGGAATGACAAGAATACCCCCCAAAACCAAATATAACATCGATTTTAGAGGAAATGTTGTTAAGAAGCATATATTTACTTGTATAAAAAGTGCAAGAAGCAGCAGGCCCTCACTCGCACCTAATGTTTTGGAGTGTCAGCAGCACTGAAGGTCAACTTGTTAGGAGGAGAACCAGAGTTAAGAAGTGGAAGAGGAGGTGGTAGACAATGAAATCACTGACCCAACATGGGAAAGTGGCAAGCTGAGCGAGGACAGCAGTACAGAGGGGGAGGGATTCGCAGCACTGCAACAGGCTGGAAGAGGCAGTGGGGTGGCAAAAGAGAGAAGGCAGGCCAAACCAACAAGTGTGGATGATAAAAGAATTGTCATTTGCAACCTGTGCCGTACCAAAATGAGCAGGGGCATGAACACTAGCAACCTGACCACCAACAGCATGATCCCCATGGCAGCAAAGCACCCTAATAGGTGGGCCAAACGCCTGGATCCACAATCGGTGTCTGCGGGTCACACCACTGCTTCCTCTTCCCTGTGTTACGTGCTAGCCAAGACGCAGGCCCAGATGCCTCCTGCCCTGCACCTGGACCCTTGCAAGCACCATCAGCGAGCACATCCACTTCTGTGTCCCAACGCAGCCTACAGATGTCCATACCCCAGGCCTTTTAACAAAAGTGCAAATACCCAGCCACCCACCCAGAGGCCATAGCACTAAATGCACACCTTTACAAATTGCTGGCGCTGAAAAAGCTGCTTGTGAACACTGAGGATTTTTGTAGTCTGATGGCGGCAGCTGTCCCTCGTTACGCAGTACCTAGCCGCCACTATTTTTGCCGGTGTGCCCTCACCGCCTTACACCAGCATGTATCCCGTAACATAACCCGTGCCCTGACCAATCCAGTTACTGGGAAGGTCCACTTAACGACTAACACATGGAAAGGGGCTTCTGGCCAGGGACGCTACATTTCCCTGACGGCACACTGGGTGAACGTTGTGGAGGCTGGGAGCGAGTCGCACACTGGGATGGCACAGGTGCTACCGACACAAAGGATTGCGGGCCCTACTTCCATCAGGATTTCCGCCACCACCTACATTAGCGGCTGCAACCCCTCCTTCTCCTCCTCCACTTCCACCTAGGAAGTCTCATCTTGCAGCACCAGTCAGCCATCAGTCAGTAGCTGGAAGCAGTGTAGCACAGCAGTGGGGAAGCAGCAACAGGCTGTGCTGAAACTTATTTGCTTAGGTGACAAGGGACCAGGCTGAGCTCTCGCCACTCAACCTACAACCAGGCGTGGTTGTGTCTAATAATGGCCGCAACTTGATGGCGGCTTTGGAGCTCGGCAAGCTCACACACATACTGTCATGCTCAGGTGTGGGGGGAAAACCACACAGAGCGTAGGAGGGAAAGAAGATTAGGCCTGGAAATAAGGAAGGAAGATGGACACCTCCTAAAGGAAACACTGACTCTAATCCTGACTTACTACCAGTATGAACAGGCCTCAAAAGTAGGCGAGTTCATACACAGGAAAATAAACCAAACTGACCCTATAGGACCCTGGAACTAATGACAGGAATGAGTCTACCTGTTCCTCCAACAGGAAGGACGAACAGGAGTCTCCCTCAGGCCAAACAACTGCTTCAACTTAGTGGTTCAGCGGTTTCTCAAAACTTACCCCAATTTGTGTGAGTTGCTGGTGAAGGTGCTCCGCCTGTGTGCCCATTTCCAAAAGTCACCTACAGCTTTTGCTGGTCTGGCAACGCTGCAGCAGTGCTTACACTTGCCAGCTCACCGCCTGCTGTGTGACCTGAGCACGCGCTGGAACTCCACCTTCCACATGTTGGGCAGGCTTTGTGAGCAGCAGAGACCAGTAGTGGAATACCAGCTGCAACACGGTCGGAGCCTTTCCAGTTGCTCAAACTAAAGGTGGGCGGCTCTGCATGTGGAAAAGGTTCTGATAAGCGGCCTAGTGTCACAAGGAGGGAAAAGTTTTCGAAAATGGTAAAGGAGTACCTAGCTGACCGTGTCAACGTCCTCAGCAATCCCTCTGTGCCCTATAATTATTGGGTGTCTAAGCTGGACACGTGGCACGAACTAACACTCTATGCCTTGGAGGTGCTGGCCTGCCGCCATCGTTTTGTCGGAGCGGTTATTTAGTGCTGCTGGGGGCATAATAACTGCTAACCGCATCCGCCTGTCAACTAAAAATGCTGACAGATTGACGCTAATCAAAATCAACAAGGCTTGGATTGCCCCTGACTTCACTACCCCACCAGAGGAAAGCGACTGGACATAAAGGAACTTTAAATGTGGCTTTTAGGGTGTATTGAATACAGTGTATTCCCATGCACCCCTTCCTCTTCCTTTTCTCATCCTCTTCCCCCTCTTCCTCCATCATATCAAAAAATTAACCTCACCCTGGTCCTCCTCCTTTCATGCTGACGTAACAAGAACCTGTCTTTTGCTGCCCTGTAAACTGGGACATGAAGCTAGGAGTTTTGGATGACTTTGTTTCTTGTGCTCTGCCAGCAGACACTGTTTCACCGTGCCCAGAGCCATGGCCTCTGCGTGCACCATCAGCAGCATGCCCACTTCCCTGTCTCTTACTGCTCGCCTTGCGCATATTAAATGGTATACATGCAAGTTTGTCAAAAGTACAGTTGCGCAGATTTTTTTTAGTGTATGAGTAGAAAAATTTCACCGAATACCAGAAATATTTAGAATGAGCAAACGTTATGCAGCAGACACAGCGCAGGTAATGTCATATACCTGTGCTGCGTGTGTAGTATAACCTTTCTTTATCCTAAATACCTGACATCCAGTGTATTTTTTTTCTGCCGTTTTTCATATAATGTATAACATTTGAGCAAGGAGGCACAGATAGTGTAGGGATAGGATTTGGCTAGGCAAGGCTAGTTGTTCTGTTGAAAAGACCCCAAAGTCCTTTTAAGGACTATTGTTATATTTGGCTGTAATATTTTTATTCTTGATGGTCAAAATTTGCGCAAGTTTGCCTAATCTTAACACCAGCTGCGCAGTGTGTGCAGTACAATGTTTGTTTCTCCGATATACCTGACATTTATTGCGTTTTTTTCTGCCGCTAATCACGGCGACATTACATGTGCAGTACAATGTTTGTTTCTCCTATATACCTGACATTTATTGCGTTTTTTTCTGCCGCTAATCACGGCGACATTAGTAATGTCACCTTGAATAGCGGCAGAAAAAAATACACCGGATTTCAGGTATTTGGGATACACAAATGTTAGACAGCAGATGCTGCAAAGGTGGTGTTAAGGTCAGGCAACCTTGCGCAATTTTTAACCCACCACAAAAATAATATATTGCAGCCAGATATAATATCCCTTAAAAGGGCTTTTCAACAGAACAACTAGCCCTGCCTAGCCAATTTCTATCCCTACACTATCTGTCCCTCCTTGCGCAAACTTTATACAGCAGACGCAGCACAGGTAATGTCGCCTTGATTAACGGCAGAAAAAATGACACCGGATTTCAGCTATATAGGATACAGTAACATTATAATTAGAGATGAGCGAATCATGCAAAATATTATTCGCCAAACATTCGCCAAACTTTTCCTAAGATTCGTATATTCGACGAATAGATTCTTTGAATTTGTGTACAAAATATACGTAATTATATGGCTTTTAGCGAACATTCGCGCACTAATAACGAACGTTCAGGTAAAAAGGTAAGCAACCTCTTTGAACACGTACACATAAGCGTACAAAGTGCATACAAAGTGCATACTAGTAGATGCTCCGCCTACAGGTCCTTCGGCACTTCTGCCCTGTGCCACCTTCTCCTTTTTTTTAGAGCTCGGGGTCTGACTGGAACTGGACCCCTTTTGCTTATCCATTCCAGACATTTTTCAATTCACTCTGTGGCCCTGCAGCTGGTCTTTGTCCCTGTATCTCCCTGTCTCTCCCTATCTCTCCCTATATTTCCCTGTCTCTCTCTCCCTGCCTGATTAATTACTAGCTCTGAACTGGCCCTGCACTTGCCCTGCAGTATCCCTGATATGTGTAATATGGATTCCCAGAGCAATTACACCCCAATTTTCACAAAACTGGTTTCAGAGTCTCAGAACTTCACACACAGTGCTTCTGCTCGTCTCAGCAGTCGCAGCAGAAGTGATGCATCACTGGCTTACCGAGTCTGAGCCAATCAGAGCAAGCCCTGCCCACTAGGTCAGGTGACCGCTTTCTTCCCGGGCTTTTGCACGCGATAAACGAACTAACAGTAAAATTTAGCAAATGAATTTAATTTGTACGCAACAGTAACTTATACGTAGCAATAGTGCATAATTTATAGGACAAACTACGTAGCGAATGCGTACAAAGCCGAAGCGAATCACCTAATATTTGGATTCGCTTCACAGCTAAAAATTTCCAAGATTCGATACGAATCAACGAATCGGCGAACAGATTCGCTCATCTCTAGTTACAGTGCCTTGCGAAAGTATTCGGCCCCTGGAACTTTTCAACTGTTTGCCACATTTTAGGCTTCAAACAAAAAGATATAACATTTTAAATTTTTGGTGAAGAATCAACAACAAGTGGGTCACAATTGTGAAGTGAAACAAAATTTATCCGATCATTTAAACTTTTTTGTAATAATAAAACTGAAAAGTTGGGCGTGCAAAATTATTCGACCCATTTACTTTCAGTTCAGAAAACTCTCTCCAGAAGTTCATTGAGGATCTCTGAATGATCCAATGTTGTCTTAAATGACTGATGAAGATAAATTGAATCCACCTGTGTGTAATCAAGTCTCCGTATAAATACACCTGCTCTGTGATAGTCTCAGGGTTCTGTTTAAAGCACAGAGAGCATCATGAAGACCAAGGAACACACCAGGCAGGTCCGTGATACTGTTGTGAAGAAGTTTAAAGCTGGATTTGGATACCAAAAGATTTCCCAAGCTTTAAACATCCCAAGGAGCACTGTGCAAGTGATCATATTGAAATGGAAGGAGTCAGACCACTGCAAATCTACCAAGAACCGGCCATCCCTCTAAACTTTCATCTCAAACAAGGAGAAGACTGATCAGAGATGCAGCCAAGAGGCCCATGATCACTCTCAGAGATCTACAGCTGAGGTGGGAAAGTCTGTCCATAGGACAACAATCAGTCGAACACTTCACAAATCTGGCCTTTATGGAAGAGTGACAAGAAGAAAGCCATTTCTCAAAGATATCCATAAAAAATCTTGTTTACAAGCCACAAGCCACCTGGGAGACACACCAAACATGTGGAAGAAGGTGCTCTGGTCAGATGAAACCAAAATTGAACTTTTTGGAAACAATGCAAAACAATATGTTTGGCGTAAAAGCAACACAGCTCATCACCCTGAACACACCATCCCCACTGTCAAACACGGTGGGGGCAGCATCATGGTTTGGGCCTGCTTTTCATCAGCAGGGAAAGGGAAGATGGTTAAAATTGATGGGAAGATGGATGGAGCCAAATATAGGACCATTCTGGATGAAAACCTGTTGGAGTCTGCAAAAGACCTGAGACTAGGACGGATATTTATCTTCCAGCAAGACAATGATCCCAAACATAAAGCAAAATCTACAATGGAATGGTTCAAAAATAAACGCATCCAGGTCTTAGAATGGCCAAGTCAAAGTCCAGACCTGAATCCAATTGAGAATATGTGGAAAGAGCTGAAAACTGGTGTTCACAAACGCTCTCCATCCAACCTCAAAGAGCTCGAGCTGTTTTGCAAGGAAGAATGGGCAAGAATTTCAGTCTCTAGATGTGCAAAACTGATAGAGACATACCCCAAGCGACTTGCAGCTGTAATCGCAGCAAAAGGTGGCGCAACAAAGTATTAATGCAAGGGGGATGAACAATTTTGTACACCCACTTTTCAGTTTTATTATTACTAGGGATGAGCGAACTTTTGAAAAGTTTGGTTCGGCGAACTTTGCTATAACGGCTGAATAATTGCAGCTACAATAGTGGGAGTCTGATAGGGTATAGTTTCGTTTAGTTGCAGTTGCTATTACAATGAAAAAAGTTGAAAAAATCAAAGTGCAAAAATAGTCGTCGACAGCCAGGTCGACAACATTTGACAGCATAGAAGATGTCCGCTGGAGCAGTCCATGTCATGCCAGAGCACCAAAAACACACGGTAGATCGTGGCACCAGCCCAAGAATAGGCTGCGTTGAAGTCGATGCAGTCTCAGTGACATCACAGGTCAGAAGACAGACAGGCGTACCATTTAATTAAACCTTGTGCACCCCAGAACAGGTACACATTAGCCAAGGTGTAAGTGATTACACGGGACATAGGACACAAAGTGCAAGTTGGCAACACTGGCAGCATTGCCTTGGACCCAGTAGGGTGGAAAAAAGACATTTGACAGTGGAACCAGCAGTAGTAATAGTACTGTATTGGACCCAGTATGGTTGAGAACAGACAATTGACGGAGGAGGAGGAGGAGGCAGCACTTGATTGCACCCAGGCCAGTATGGTTGAGAACAGACAATTTTTGGAGGAGTAGGTGGCAGCACTTGATAGCACCCAGGCCAGTATGGTTGAGAACAGACAATTGACGGAGGAGGAGGCGACAGCACTTGATAGCACCCATGCAAGTATGGTTGAGAACAGACAATTGACAGAGGAGGAGGAGGCAGCACTTGATTGCACCCAGGCCAGTATGGTTGAGAACAGACAATTGACGGAGGAGTAGGCGTCAGCACTTGATAGCACCCAGGCCAGTATGGTTGAGAACAGACAATTGACGGAGGAGGAAGCAGCAGCACTTGACAGCATCCAGGCCAGTATAGTTGAGAACAGACAATTGACGGAGGAGGAGGAGGCAGCAGCACTTGATAGCACCCTGGCCAGTATGGTTGGGAAGAGACAAGTTGAGGAGGCAGCTTCACCAGCTCTTGATTGCACCCAGTATGTTTCCAAATAGACAATTGACGGTGGGGGCATTAGTAGGAGCAGTATTCTTTTGGACCCAGAAGGGCCTAGTACAGAGAACTGAAGTTGGAAGCTAAGAATATGCACGCTTGTAAAAATCAGTTTTTATACATGACTGTTAAAGGATCTATTAATTACTAATATTTTGTGGAATATTAATAATCAATATTCATAAATAGGCGTAACTGGCTCTCGCTAGCACCACCTATTTATTTCCTTTATTCAATCCGTTCCCTGCACTATGTGTACTGAACTGTACTATGGCGGCTACACAAAAGACAATGTATACAGTATTTTGAATAATAAAAAGATTTATTACAGAATACTAAAAGTCTACAGTCTAATTATTTAGACTATATCTATATATATTTATATTGGAGTATATAAATATATATACATATAGCTGCACAACAATACAATAACACACCCTCAGTATAAAAACTCAACTACACTGCACAATCCCACTTAATTCCACCCACAATACTAACTAAACACATACACTCACACAGAAATACAGCAGTAGCCTCCCAAGCCTACTACTAGCTGTCCCTAAAAGTGGTTACAGGGGTTATAGGGGGTTATCTGCAGTGATAAGGCACTGCAGGGGTCAGGAGTTTGGGGATAATTAGGGGTAACAGGGAGTTCCAGGGGTACTTAGCCAGTCTCTGTTTCTGGAGGGGCTGCTTGGCTTCCTTCCTCTGTGGTCATGAGTCCCCTCTCCTCGTGGTGGTCATCAGCTCCTCTGCCTAGTGGAGGTTCCAAACTCTTCTGCCTGTGGTCGTATTATTTATCCTTCATGAGTAGTGGGGGGAAGGTGGCTTTCCATATGGCAGGGGTGTGGATGGCCCATGCTATAAAAACAGGTTTAGCAAGTCTCCAACTGCTTGATTGGGGTCTCCTCTCAATGCAAGCAATGGAGGCCAACACCCCTGTCCATAGCAAGCCTTGCTGTGAATAGCTGATACCACAGGTCTGTGACAAAGGGTAGATGATCTTATCAATCCTCTGTCCTTTGATGTGCCCAAGACTGTCATCAGGGCAGCGTCTCCCTCCTGCAAGTGCGCTGGTATGTGCCTCCAGGGGGATGCAGGGTGGAGGGTCAGTTTATATGTATATAGATAAATGCATATAAAACTGGGGCATATATACATGTATCTATATACATTAGGAGCAACTGGGGGCACAATATAATATATATAGGGGGCATCATATGCATCAGAGGGCACCACATATTGGGGCATATCTGGAGACCCACAGATACATATATAGAAGGCCCATATATAGATATACATGTATCTGCATGCCTCATAAAGGGGGCATGCATGCATATACATATACACACATACATACCAGCACTTCCTTCTACAATGACAAAATGTTGATGTAGAGTTCAGCACAGGACAGTCAAAGTTAAAAAAAACCCTCTAACATTACAGGTAGTCTAGTAGGATACGGATACGGTTAAATAGACAGACAACCTCACCCACAGAATCCATGAGGTGAAGAAAGGACATTTAAAAAGGCACAGATTCAAGAAAGCTTTATGCCAGTTCCATTATCCAAAAATACGTGTCCAATTTTCATGGAATGGACACCTCACTGGCACTCGCTTTACAAATTGACGCAACTACTCTGGTGTCAAACCTGTTGAATCTGGGCCTATGGCTGTTGGCGAGACATATATATATATATATATATATATATATATATATATATATATATATATCTTTGTTACACCAGTTTGATGTCCTAACCGAGTGCAGCGCCCAACCCAATGGATGTATGCTTTTGTGTTTTTTTTAGTGCTGTCACCAGCTGGCTTAAAGGGAACCTGTCATCTCGGAACCCCCCCTGAACTAGAGTAAGCGTTGTATAGTGTAAGTGATGCTGAATCCGAATATGTAAGCTTTATCTTCATACTCACTTCCATTCTGACGCTGTGCTCCCACAAACCTGCAGTAAAATGCACTCAGTGGACTCTTCATTGAGTCCTCTCCATTATGTGAGTGAGCACCGGAGTCCACTGAGTGCATTTTACTGCAGGTTTGTGGGAGCACAGCGTCGGAATGGAAGTGAGTATGAAGATAAAACTTACATATTCGGATTCAGCACCACTTACACTATACACCGCTTACTCTAGTTCAGGGGGTGTTTCGGAGATGACAGGTTCCCTTTAAAGGATAAGTCTGGGCAATTTATAAGTTTCTGGTTCAAATAAGGGCACAGAAAGTTATTAATTGCCTGGACTTATCTTTTAAAGTAGTTAGGGGGAAAACCCCTGATGGGGTATGGGAGTGACCTTCCCGCCCTCTCTTTGGTCACTCCCAAAAAACCTCACCCTATGGGTACCTTCACATGTGGCTGCGGGTCTGCTGAGTAAAATCCACAGGGCATTTTTATACCGTTCACCAAACGGCGTTCAGTACTATGGTGCCGTCCGGACATACGCAGTTCTGCGCTGAACTGGGTATTTGCGTCCAGCCCCATAGTACTGAAGGTGGCATAAAATCAGCCAACGATGCGCTGTGGATTTTAGGCAGCAGAGAACCCCAAAAAAGCATCCCAATGTAAAGGCACCCGTAAATAAGGCAAGTTAACCTGCCTTTCAGCAACTGTTTGTTGCTGTAACTAACTGTGAAGGTTTTTTATATCACAGTTGAAGGACAGCAGCCTCCGTGATATGTACCCCATAGACAGCCTTATTCCACGCGTGACTGCATGAGAGGCGTGAAATCATTCGCACAGAGAAGAACCCCATCGGGATTTGCGGTGCGAGATATTTCTACTCTCATGATATCAACAAAATACCTCAAGAACAGTTAGTACCCGCTCACAAAACGGTGAGTAGTGTTCCTTGGCACGGGTGCCAGGGATAGAACCCCACGGCTATAGTTCACAAAAGGTGAAATCCCCACTTTGTGAAGCATAGTCGTGGGGATTATTTTAGGGATGGTACTGTTCTTGGGGTATGGGTTGGACGGTGCACCGGTGTGAGGCATTAAGCTGGTGTGGAGATGTTAAATGGCCAACACACCATGGGCATTAAATTTGGAGATGGGGTTCTGTTTATTCAAATGTATCCGAATTAAGTAGGGAATTTTTAAGGTGATTTTGTTTAATTTGGGGTCTAAGGGGGGAACATTACTTAATAAGTTAAATTATGGATTTTTACGTTGGGCACATATTTAGGATATTAAGGTCAGTTTCTTGGACACACGGATTGCCATGCAAGACGAGTGACTGATGACTTAGTCATTCACATCAGGCAGGGGGGTGGTATAATCCGATGTAATCCAGGCACGATTCATCTTTAGAAAAGTCAGCATCTCAACACTGTGGCAAGAGAGCCTCGTTCTTTGCAGTGTTACGATGTTACCCGCCACACTGAAAACCCTCTCTGACGCAACACTACTGGCTGGGCAGGACAGCAGAGCCAAAGAAAACTCTACTAGTTGAGGCCAAATGTCCAGTTTCTCTGCCCAGTACTGCACGGGGTCGGTGACACTTTGGGGCAGGGTACAATCCAGGTAGGCAGTGACCTGGTGGGTGAGCACATGCTGGTCCACGCCATGAGTCCGGTGTTGTGTCCCCTCTTCAGCAGCTGGCTGCATGAAATCGCTCATCAGCGATTGGAGGCTGTAGCGACTTCTCACGCCTCCACTAGTGGTGGTGGTAGTGGAGCGCGCTGGTTCCCCCAGAGAGGATGTTGTCTGGGAACCTGGCTGGTCTAGCTGGTAAGTTGAGACCAACTGACTGGTGAGTAGGTCCCCGGTAGTACACAAGTTTTCCTCCCTCTCTGATGGCGGAAAAAATTCAGCCATTTTGCGGCGGAAGCGAGGATCCACCAGGGTGGCCAGCCAGTATTGGTCCCTCTGTCGGATGTCCACAGTCCGGCTGTCATTCCTGAGACACTCCCGCAGACACCTTGCCATCTGCACCAAGGAAAATGAGCGCCTCTCCTCTCCACTGTCCTCGGTATAGTTCCAGGGTCTGCTGGGGTCTTCCTCCTCTTCCTCCAGCACCTCATCCTCCATCTCCTCCTGTGATTGAGAGGCAGAGAAGCCAGGTGGCGGTGTGTGGAATGGCTGGGCGTAGACATCTTCCTCCTCCTCACCCTCCATCTGCACTTCATCCATCTCTGGGCTCAAGGCGATGTTGAGCCTTGGAGTGGTGGCCTGGGAATCCTCGCTGATGATGGTTTTCAGTGCACTTTCCAGAACATGGACGAGTGGGATGATGTCGTTGATCCCATAGTCATGTCTGCTCTGCTCACAAACAGAGTCGCGTCCTCAAAAGGGATCAACAATTGGCAGACTTCACGCATCATCTGCCAGTGTGACTTGGAAATTGCAGTGTGGCGTGAAGCTGCCTGATTGCCCCATGAGGTAGTCTGTAACGGCTGACCTTTGCTCGTACAGGCAGTCCAGCATATGGAGGGCAGAATTTCAGCGTGTTGGCACGTCGCAGATTAGCCCATGTTGGGGCAGACTGCGATGTCTCTGGATCCTGAGCAGGGTGTTCCTTGCAGTGTAGGAGTGGCTGAAGTGTTTGCACACTCTGCATGACATCCTCATAAGGTCTTGTAGTGCAGGAAATGATCAAAGAAACCTGTGCACTATGAGGTTTATCACATGTGCCATACAAGGTGTATGACTCAGCCCTCCCTGCTGCACTGCAGAGACAATGTTCCTCCCATTGTCTGCTACCACACTTCCCACCGTTAGTTGACGTGGGGTCAGCCATTGATCTATCTCCTCCCTGATGGTCCGGAGGAGCTCCTGCCCACTGTGGCTCCGTTCACCCAGGCTCCCCAAATGGAGGACAGCCTGAGAGCCCTGGGCCTGACATTGGTGGTAAGACACCGGGGCAGGTTGGACTGCAGTCAAAGCGGCGGATGGTTGCAAGGTGGTGGAGGCAGAACTTGTGCTTCCCGCTGCTGGACCCCTAAAGCACCGTGGAGGTGACAGTGGCAAGAATGGGCCAACTTCCTGATGGTCTTCTGGGAGGATGTTGACCCAATGGGCAGTAACAGACATGTACTGCCCTTGCCCATAATTTGAGAACCAGACATCAGCACTCAGGTGCACGGTCTTGGACACCGAGAGTCCCAATGAGTCGCCAACCTTTTTCTGCACATAACTGTGCAGTGATGGGACAGCTTTTCCAGAGATGTAGTGGCGGCTGGGGACTCGCCATCTGGGGTGCGCACACGCCATGAAATCCCTGAAAGGCTGGGAGTCCACAAGGTTGAAGGGCAGGGACTGAAGCACCAGCAGCTTAACCAGGTGTCCGGTCAGTTTCTGGGCCATGGGATGGCTGCTGGAATACACCTGACGTCTGCCCATGGACTCAGTCACGGATTGCTGCCTCATTAGCGGTGTAGATGGCAGTGACACTGTGCTGCTGCTGGCACCTGAGGCTGATGAGCCCTGAGTTCCACTGAGAGGATGCTGCATGATGGGATCTGCAGTGTATGGTGCATCCTGACAGGAGGTGGTATTGGGGTCACGGTTCTTCCAGGCCTGTTGGTGTTGCCTTTCCATGTGCTTTCGCATGGATGTTGTCCCGAGATTATCACCCCTACCACGACTGACCCTCTCATTGCACAGCAGGCACAAAGCGATGTGCTTATCTTTCCCCAGGCGGAAGAACTGCCAGATGACAGAGGACCGTGGTTTGCTGACAGCCACGGGGGGGGGGGTCTTGGTTGCTGTTGACTGCCACTGCTGCCTGAGGGTGCCCTCTCAGGACCAAGGCTTTGAGAGGGTGATCTCTGCCTTGTAGCCTGTCTTCTACCCCTCCCTCTTGTGCCTCGGTTCCTTGCAACAGTGGGATGTTGCTGCGTCGGTGGCACCTCTATTTCCTCCCCTGATGATGAGGATGATGCTGCTTGAGGGCGCCACGTCCAATCAGCGACATCATCATCAAACTCTGCACCACTGCTACTTTCCTCCGGTGGCTGGGACAGGATATCAGGTGTGGCACTGGATGCCCCTCCCTGCCTCTGTTGACTGCTTACAGCCAACACCTCCTCTGGAGTCTCAGTACGTTCCACCCGCTGACTTTGGTGGACTTCCTCCTCCTCCTCCTCATCACTAAAAAGTGGTAGAGACTCCAAGGGCAGATCAAGGTTTCCTAAGAGTTCCCTGGCAGAAGGTGCCCCAAAGGTGAGTGGCATTCTAATAACAGGGGACGGGGCAGAGGACTCTCGCTGACCGTCCCGTGTAAGGGTGGTGTCGGATGATCCAGCGGATGCTTGACTCCTCGTTTGGGAGCTTTGGGTGGTGGAACTGGAGGATTGGGTAAGCCAATCTAGAACCGCTGGCTGTGTGGTTCTTACATGACCAGTGGGCGTCAGGGGTAGCTGCACCCTGCTGCCACGCCTGTTACCCCGGCTGCCACCGGGCCTGGTGCTGCCACTTCTCCTACCATCACCGCCTGCTGTTGCACTCCTTGCCTGGGAAGTGCTGGAAGTAGGATGCTTGGACATATTTTTATTTGGGTGGGGGAAAATTAAATGATGTATTTTTTTTATACTTTTTTAAACTTTATTTATTTTTTTAATAACTTTTTTAATTTTTTTAAAACTTTTTTTTATAACTTTTTTTTAACTTTTTTTTTTTTAAAACTTTTTTTATAACTTTTTTTTGACTTTTTTTAACTTTGTTTGTTGTGGCTAAACGGGGTTGACGGCACCCAGCAGAGCAGCAACGTGTAGCGTGTACTATCGGTCACGGGACAGGAATGCTACCTGTCCTGACTCTTTTCTCACTTTTCTCTCCCCTATTTCTTTTTTTATCTCTCTATCTCTCCCTAGATCTCACAATTTTTTAATTTAAATGCCTATCTCTCCCTATCTCTACCTATCTCTTGATTTCTCAGCCTCTTTCCCTATCTATCACCTTATCTTCTATATCTAGCTTTCTCTTCCTCTCTCCTGCTTCTCTCACTAACCCTTTCTATTTCTTCTCTATCTCTTCCTGTATCTATCTACTTGTTTGGCTATCTATCTATATATTTTCTCTCTCTATCTAATAAGCTCCTCTCTCTCTCTGATGTCTGGCGACGCACTGACAAGATGTCGGCGCGCTCAGGCACTTCAGGGGCTGTGGGGTGATGTCACACATCTTGTTTTTCACAGAAACCAGG